>JAKWBO010000255.1:38246-71010 GCA_034336685.1 Luscinia luscinia | reverse complement strand
TTAGAGCTGCTCCAGCAGTGCAGTTTTGTAGCTGTTACTTGGCTTAACAACTCTCCTCATTGAGAGTCTTGGGTACAAACAGTATCTGCTACAAAAATGTCCTCTGTGTGAAGTTTTTTAAAAGCCTAATGAAAGGTTCAAAGCAGAACTTTAAGGATTGCATCAATTTGAGCAGCATATGAACACAGCAACCTGCCTTACATGCTAATTAAGGCCTTTGCATTGACATATGCTGAGTAATACAGTGACAGCCCATAATAATAAAGCACTCTACTTAACTGTCACACAAAATCATTGAATTTTAAAATCATGAGTTTATAACTTGAGGAATTAGTTGTTTAATTTCGTTTCAGTCTCATCTGTTGCTCACTTACTGATGTAGGTTTCTAAGTGGAAAAAGCAGCAAAATGAAATACAGCAATTTTGTACAGTAGAGAAATTCATAACTATTATTTAATCAGCACAGAATGAAAGAATATGAACATAAGTATATTAAAGTCAAATAATGTCATGCATTTGTAGAAAAGAGTCTATCAAGATGCCTCTGCTCTGAAAGCTATCTTTTCTGCCAATAAATATAAGAACTGAAGCTTTTCACTAGTCAGTATTTCTAATGTTCTGCTATTTTTGCTAAAGCTGACCTTCCCCTGTGGCCAAAGCTCCCTTCAGGCAAATAACCAAATATAAGGACAATATGCTTTCTTACCTGCAGTCAATGAGCCATAATCCCTCTTTGAACTATATACTTTTGCAGAATGAGATGGTGTTAGTGCTGCAGTTTAGCTTGCTCTGTTTTAATCTTCTAGTTAGATCATGACTTGCTTCTAAGAGGTCAAAATTGCCATCTTTCCTGCATGAAGCATTACTTCCTTCTACTAATGCAACGACATCACAATCCCAGGTTTTTACTAATCAGATTAACCAGAAATAAAATGGGCTTGAGCCCTACTGTAACCATGAGAGTAAAAATGTGGGGAACAAGGGAGATACAAAAGGGAAGCTCATGAGTCAAATTAATGGGAAGGACTAGGTGGGATAGTGGGGTTTTTAACTGAAAACACACATCAGATATCTGGTTGTAGCAGGTCATAAATCAATGGTGTATGTGTAAAAGGTAAGTTTGTATATAATTTTCTTACACAGTGTTCGTTTACACAATTCATTGTTGTGACAAAGTCCATGTCTTTCTAAAATTCATGTTATAACTTGCTGTCAGAAAATATCAGTCAGAGATAAAGCAGAGTAAAGAAAGCATATTTTTAAAAGGGTCTTGAAAGAGTGGTCTGCCCAGTTGTTGAGATATGGTGAGCCCTGTTTGTCATTCTTCCAGGTCATCCTTTCATAAAATGAGAGGGTGATAGTTCTAGTAACATGCTTCACATAATTTAAAAATCAAATCATGATAACATTCCTTGTAATCTGATTAGTCTACCAAACTGCACTATTATCTGGGATTAATAGGAAAGTCTGAAATTTCTGAAAATTAATCCTACTTGCAAAATGAGCTAAAACCAGTTTGCATGCAACATATTACAGGGTGTTCTTACTAGATGGGATACATTTTATTAATTCAACTAGTTTAGTGTTCTCTTGGTGAGGAGCACAGTAGCTAATGAAAGATTTTTCTTCAGATTGTGTCTGGTGATACTTGGGATAATGTAGAAAATCTGTTCCAATGGATTCACAGGTATATCCACAACCTTAAGTGATACATTAAATGGTAGTTCTGTTTGGGAACTGTTAGTGCCTTGAGGCTGCCTGACCCCTGTTTTATGGAGTTAGCAGGCCTTTTCCTGCTATGAATCCCCTACCGTATTTCCTATACACCCGGGAGCTCCATATCCTGAGAAAAGCTTTGCTTTTTAATTCCTAGTGGAAGGTGGCCATTTCTAGCTGACACATTTGTTGGTTAATTCTCATGTAGTTTTATGAATTTAAACAGAATTCAGCCTAGTTATTGCTAAAATCAACAGCATGAATGCAATTACTTGTTTGAAGCCTCTTTCTAATCAAGGCACTAATTATTGACACTACTCTCAGTTTGCCATTTCCAGCAGTTGAACTGAGCACCGTGTCTGAAATTATAGTGAAGAAATAAATACTGTATACATATCTGATATGATCTATTACTCACTGCTTAGCTGTGCCCTGTTTCAAAATGTCCTGTTCTTCTCTGTATTATGGAATTTTTGTGTGTGTATAGGAAACCTTGACTTCACGTTGACTCCTTGGCAGCCTGCTCTCTGAACAGGCCACTTGAAAATATTCTCATGTATAATATATTTGCTTTGGTTCTGTATATTAGAAGGCCACCTTTGCTGTGTAAATTTTAAAACCCCTGACGTTTTTTTTGAGGCAAGTTTAATTCCATATTACTCATATTTCTATAAACTGTACATTAGATCTTGCAAATCTTTGTGTCTCCTTTAGACACTGTATGCCTAGATCTGACCTGATCTGGGCCCAGTTCTAAAGTCTTGTTTAATTCTGTTTCAGAAGAGGTTTGTAGAAAATCCCTTTTGTGTTTTGGCTGCATGGAGAATATTAGCTGAGTGACAAATGAGCAGTAACTTGATTAGAGCCCATGCTTACTCTTTCATTACATTTTAAGCTGGTTCAAGAAGTCTCTGCCTACTCTATTTAAAAACTACTTCCCAGATCATATTTGTTCAAATTAATTTAGGCTTCCCAGTAAATTCCATAGGACCGTGATAGTAACCAAACACCATAATCACCTGGCATGTACTGGAAACAGCAATAAATGTGTTAATAGTATCAATTAGTGATTTGCATTATGAAAGTTATGGCTACAGTGAATGTTTTTATTGTCATATTCTGAAAAAAAAAAAAGTGCAGGTAAAATTTTCATGCTAAAACAGCTGTTTGTCATTGCTGAATAATGAAAATAGAATGTAGCCAGCTGGCATCCTTGGATGGCTTCTCTGCTGTAAATTATGTGATCATACTCCCATAGGAAAGAACAAAAAAGTTTAGGTGTATATATATTTGTTCCATATGGGAACCCCAAGTGCATCTTTTTAAAATTAAGTGTTCCGAGGAAACCAAATTGTGTTTCAACCTCTTGCCCTGCTCTAGATAATAGGATGCTGAAAGAGCCAATAAGTGTAGCCCACACAAGCAGACTGGAAATTAATTAGGTCAGCACTGATAGCTTGGTAAACAGCAGCCAGTCAATACAGAGCAACACTGCTCTTGGCCTTGCATCTATTCCCAGAACTATTGAATCAGTAACTACTTTTCTCAGGACATGATTTTGCTGTTTTCATACCTGAGTTTGTTAAACAGGTTTGCATCCTATTAAAGTTTGGAGTGACCGGCTTTAGACTGCTGCGATCATTTTAAAGGTCCTCCAGAAACATAGTATAAACACTAATAAAGTCCTGAGAGGCATTTCGTGTCAGTTCTTTCGGTTCAGGAGGCAGGCAAGTGCGGCTGGATGCACGATGCCCTGCAGAGCCGGCGCGAGCTGCGCCACCGGAGGGCAGCGCCGGCCAAGGGAGCGCTGGGATCAGGCTGGAAATTGGGAAAGGTTCTGCTCCCCAGAGGTGCTGGCACTGCCCAGGCTCCCCAGGAATGGTCCCGGCCCCGAGGTGCCAGAGCTCCAGGAGCGTTTGGAAGCGCTGCCGGGGATGCACAGGGGATTGCTGGGGGTCTGCAGGGACAGGGGCTCGATGATCACACAGAGAAAGATGGAGAGGGACTGTTGGCAAGGAAGGACGTGTAGTGACAGGGCATTAGCTCAGTTGGAGCATGGTGTTAATAACGCCAGGGTTGTGAGTTTGGACCCTGTATGGGCCATTCACTTCAGAGCTGGACTTGCTGATCCTTGTTGAGTCCCTTCTAACTCAGAATATTCTGTGATCCTGTGACATGGGGGAATGGATTCCTACTGACAGAGTGTAGGTTTAGATGAGAGATTGGGAAGAAATTCTTGACAACGAAGGTTAATGAGACCCTGGCACAGGGTGCCCAGAGCAGCTGTGGCTGCCCCTGGATCCCTGGCAGTGCCCAAGGCCAGGCTGGACACTGGGGCTGGAGCAGCCTGGGGCAGTGGGAGGTGTCCCTGACCATGGCATGGATGGGCTTTAAGGCCCCTTCCAACCTAAACCATTCTATGATTCTGTGAGTCTGTCAACCCTGTGGGTCCCTTTCAGCTCTGAACATTCTGTGGTTCTGTGAAATATTTACACCAGTTCCAGACATGTGTAATTGTGGATTACAGGAAAACTGCTCTGATCTGCACCACTGAAGACCTGACCCATGGGCACCAAGTTCCAAGTGGCTGCTAAAACCTTGAATTAAAACTTAGCATTTGTATTCAGAGGCTGATGGGTTATTCGGCAAACTGATTAATACATTTTGCAATGGCTTGACCTAAGGAATTCCATGCCCACCCTAAATCTGCTTTTCTTTTTTTTTTTGGCACTTTGAATTCTTAGGTAAGACCAGCTGCTTAATTGGTTTGCAAAAAATTTGTTTGGAAAAACCATATTGCACATTCCATGGTGCTTGTTTACAATTAAAGACTAAAAGCAGTTACACAAATTTCAGTCTCCTTATGTACTCCCTGATTGTGTAGCTTTTTATGTAGAGAATTTCATTAATATGAACCTTCATACTTTTCTAATCTATTTTCTGTCTGTCTTGAGATTCTATTATTTTACCGAAATAGAAAAGTGATATAAATCTCATTCAGTATTGGATATTTATAAACGTTGTGCATGAAAATATTTTGGTTTTACAACTCATCTGATAACCCCAACAAACCATCAATAACCCTAGATTGCTGGATGTCAGAACTGTAGAAGATTACCTAGGTTTTAAATCCCAATAATTCTTGGAAATATCCTGACACCAGTTCATGAGTAGATGAAAGATAAATTCTGCAAGCTCAGAAGTTCTTATAGCCAACATGGAGGAAAAGTGCAATATTTATTAACAAAGCCTCTGAGGCCCTAACAGAAATGGTGACATGAGTGTTTGAAGGAAACGTTTATATATCTCTTGCTACATTTGGTTTGTAGACAGGAGAAATGTTTCAGTCTCCTGGACTGTCTATGTTAGAGAGTCATTTTGAGGGAGGATCTGATTAGAACTGGGGCAACAGAGCAGAGACTAGGAATCAGGACTTCTGGATTTAATTCCTAGCTCAGACACACAGTTTATTTACTGTATGCCCGTGGCCAATTTATTTTCCTGACTGCTCCTGTTGTACCTCTGACCTTCCCCTGTGCTGGCTTTCCTCCTCTGCCCCTTGTAATCAGCTGACCTCAGTGGTTGAGCCTTCTCTGCCCTGGGCTGCACGGGTCCATTTCAGTTTTGGGGACATGCCTTCCAAGAAGCTCCACTGATGTCATCACTGGTGGTCAGATGCACGATTTGATAAAAGACTGTAACGTTTTTCCGTGCATGTGAAGCTCCATCTGTTGCAGTTTCACGTGTCTGTGAGCAAACAGGAGCTGCTCCATGCCTGCCATGGTGTGCAGTGCATCTGATCCCATTCCCCCACCCCCCAACAGCTGGATGGGTTGTTTGGGAGCAATGGGTGGTCTGGGAAGCAGCCTGCTCTGCTCTTGGGGAGCTGGACTCATCTCTACAGAGATGTTTAATAAAAATATTTGTTAAACAATGGCTTTATCTGAGTGTGTGATCACAGCTGTTTTATTTTAGCAATGTAACAGCAATAACAATTAAATCCATATTTCTCCTTGGATATTTATTTTCCTGAATTCATTCTCAGACCGGTGTGAATTGCTGAGTTAAAATAGAACTGCTTGCAGTGGATTTCAGATTGCTTGTATTACCTTTAGTATGATTCTTTGTTACTTGAGACTTTAAACCAGTATAAAAATACATACCACAGAAGGTCCACGTTTTGAAATATCCCAAAACTCCTTTTCATAATCACTATTTTAATTGTTAACATCATTCTATCCTGCAAAGCCGTGTTTGACTCTTAGGAGAGCTAAGTGCCATCTTCCCAAAACAGCATGTAAGAGAAATGTGGACGATTTTAGTAAGATAAAATAAAAAAAATCCGTTTTACAATACCATGCAACTACTGCATTCAAGTGAAGATAGCTCATCTCTAAATCTCAGTTTTATAAACCCATCTATTTCAGTGTTGCCAATGCCTTCTGTTGAGATTGTGAGAAACAATACTCAATTTTAGAATTTAAAAAGTTTATTAAACCTTAACAAATATACAAGAAAAAACTGACTAAGGAGAAAGAGCAGCACTGGGAGCACAGGACTCAACTGTCATGTGCTCCTACAAAATGGCTGTTCCACCTTTTGTACCCTGGGGATGCATCAGCCAGCCCTGCCTCCCCCCAAAGTCAGCCCTTCCTCTGACTCTGCCAGTCAACTCTTCCTCGCTGTCCATTGATGGAGATCCTCTTGCACCTGGATGTGAGGTGAGGTGCTGTCATGCTGTGCCACCTTAGCATCAAGCCTTCCCCATTCCCTGCTGCGTGCAGGGGGCACACGTGCACAGCCTCCCTCCACAAGTCTGTCACACCCAAGGCTGTCTGGTGCCAACAGTACCAAGGGGAGAAGGGGAATGTGGGGAGCACAGAGGATGTCTAAACAGGGCCACGATATTGTAACCAAACATCAATAGAACTTCTCTTAACATACGCACAATTTTCATCCCTTAATTGCAAGAGCCAATCCATCACATAATATCTATTGCAAGATGTTCAGTATTGAAGAGGACACTTTTGTAGGAATTGGCTTAGAAAGGTTTTACTGCTGCTACTTATGTTCCTTACAGGCTCTGGCTGTGGAAGCCACCTCCAGTGCCATTGGCTGTGCAGGCTTACCCACAATGTGAAAGGCAAATTCAGTCCAGTTTCCTAAGACAGGAGGGAACAAAGAGAAAGTTTCTGTTACTGATTCTTGAGTTTTCAGTCACTTTGTCAGACACAAAATATCTACTTTCAACACAGATCACTTTTATCCCCATCAGAGATAACAGAAAGTCCTTCCTTAACTGAAATGAAGGGATTATGCCCTCAATGCACGTTTCTATTGGAGTCCTCTGCAGCAAAATGTCCAGAAATTCAGAGCAGTTCACCACATTTTTATCCTGCATATATACTCGAATTCAGGTAATTGCTTTTCTTCAGTCTTACACAACCTATATCTCAGACTGGCAGATTTTATATCTTCCTAATATATATATTTCCTAACTTAAAACTAATCATGGCTGCTTCATGGCAGTTGACAGCTGTCACTGAAACAGGTCAGGAAAAGATTATGGAGTCTTCTTATGTTTGTCCTTGGATTACTCTCAGGTAAATCCTTCCGTGTTAATAAATAATATAGGTTTCTCATGAAACCTCTTTAGGCAATTTTTTTAAAAATCAGTAATCCTGAAAAAAAATATGTTCTCAGCACTGATATTTCTGAAACTGACTTACGTTACCTTTCAAAAATATTTTGTTAGTGTTTAGAAAAGGCGCAAACCCCAGTCATCATTGTAACAAGTGTCTTCATCTCTGCTTTCCTTCTGAAGCAATCATTTTAATCTGGTGTAAGGGCAAGTGTTGTTTATGTAAAATATATAAAGGGATACAATTTAAATTTCCTGTCATACACAGTCATACGGGAAATACGGATTTATCCTATGCAGAACCATACATTTAACATGGGACTGCATGTGGAATATTTGCTAGAAGTCATCTCATTGATGACAGTTGTTTTTTAAAGGGATTTAACCAAATTAGAAAACACCTCTCAGCATTTCTGAATTCATTAGCCTTCCACTGACAGCCAGTTCCTATTCTCCAGTCAGTATGCCCCAGGTTTTCAGGCCTAAGTATTGGAATTACTTGTATATCACCTTTACTCTGACCACAGTTTGAAAAATGAGTACGTAGTTTTGTGATTACACAGAGAGAGTAGGTTATAGAAAAGATTTTTTATGAAACACATTGTTTCATGGTTCTCTTATGTCATATAATGGTCTTGATCTGTGGGAACAGTAATAAAACCTGAATCTGAATGCTTGAAAATTAATGCAATTCTACTGTAGTTAATCTACATCTACTTTAAGATGTGTATTCACTGATAGTTAAGCTTATGCAATAGTCTGTTTAAAGAGTCAAATTAATGTTATCTAAATTTTAACCCTCAAATGGTACTAATATTTAAAATCTAATACTTAAGGCTTGTGCTTGTTTATGTCAAATTGTTTTGCTTGAAAGAGATTTATAAAATGCACATTTTAAATTTATAAACAGTCTTGTTTAATCTAAAAATGTTTATCCCGTTTTCCAGTCTGAAATACTGCCGTACTTGTGCTGCTCTTGTGTGCCCCAAACTTAGCAAAATTAATTCCCTATTCACTCTCATGATGACAGCGAGTGTGTTAATCAATGAGAACAAGTTAGGTTTGTTTCCAGCTCTCCTTGAGGCACCTTGGCTCAGAGCACAGACCTTGTATGTCACCAAAAGGATCTCCCAGGCCTATTAATCAGAGCCACGTAAGTTGTCACGGCACAGAGGACACAGCGACTGGCTTTCGCTCTGTTCAGCTCTTCACAAGAGTAGGTCACAATGAAGCTAAAAACCGTGGTTGAATATTAATGAAGGCAATTCATTCTTCACCCCTTATCTAGTCTTTCCCACATTTCATTTGAGCGTATGCCAAAACTGACATAAAACTAATAACTCAGAGGGAGCCCCTTTACGTAACACCGTGCGGTGCCCTCGTGTGACATGGCAATTTACTTGTCCTTATGCATTGCTGCTGCTGTAAACGTGCATTTCACAAAGGGCCACGCAGCACTGACTGGAAAAATCTGACTTTGTAGAAGATGTGATGTAGCAGTAATGAGGAGAAACCAGGATGGAAGGTGGTGGGTTCAGATACTGGCTAGAGATCACTCAGTTTGTCCACAAACCTAAAAATGCAGCACTGTGTGGTAAAGCTGGAAAACCTTTAACATCTTGGCTTTTAAGAAAAGAAGAAACTTAAAGTCGTGGAAGACAGCTGTGATAATTTTGGTCATTTTTAGGCATGTTAAATTTTCATTATAGCAATTATTCTTTTAATTATCTTTTTAAACATCTTTCATTGTAATACATCATCCACCATGACTGGCTTTTCAAAAATGCCTTTTAATCAGTAGGGGTCCAATTTGGGAAAGCACAGAACTCTTCATGAAGGACTATCCCTCTTGAAGGCAGCTGAAACTTCAGGCCTGTGCTAAGGTTTCAGTCCAGCTTCACTCATGGTGCTAAAGAAGCTGGAATGATTGAAGCACAGAGTAATCTGGAACTCAAAACCCCTCATATGCAGCCTTGCTGCCTCTCATCTCCTAATGAGATGCGTGTGAGAGTGGCACGAGGGAGACCAGGTGTCATAGCAGAAACTGGGACATTGAGAACTTCCTTTTTCCAGTTCAAGAAATTCCACAGACATGCTGTCAGTAAGAGGCTGCAACAGCAAAGTTTTTGTATGGATAATATGGTGCATACCATGAGTCTGCTCAGGAAAAACAAGACAAACTCTTAAAAAAAAAAAAAGTTTCAGACAGCTGGGGGGTATAATTGTCCTGTCACAGCTGTGTCAATGGGCTCAAAGCAAAGACTTTGTGACTTAAAACACGCAGTATATTGTTAGGTTTAAGTGTATTAAAAGAAAAAAAAAAATCCATCATCTCAAGCTGTTTTTTTTAATCTGGAAGCTAGAAAAGGTTGAGGAATAGGCTGCCAGGCAACAGCAGGGGACAGCTACTGCCCAAATGAGCCAAGCAGGGTAACACACAGGCTGAGGTGAGCAGAAGGGATCTGGGGAGGGGTCTGGGATTAACCAGGAGTCCAGATCACCAGGAAGAGTCATGGTGATGCTGCAGGTCCAAGCTCAAGCTGGGAAGTCAATGCACAGATCAGGTTTAGTGCTCACCAGGCCAGTCCACAGCAGCAGGACAGATTCCTGCAGGCTGGGGACAGGTGCACATGGACCAGGCTCTGACAAGGATGGGAGCCCAGTCCTGACCTTGAAAGGAACCATTGCATCCCATGTGAGACCAGCCATGGCCAGTGAGGCTGGTGGGGCACACAAGGGACCCAACTGCAGCAGGTTTTCTCTTTAAAGTGGCCACGAAGAGTCAGACTTACAGTCAATCAGAAGAGAAAATCATAAATAAACCTTTAATAGTTTATAACATAATACTTGTGCATATCTGAAAGACTGAAAAAAGTAGCAAATAGTTTTATATACTAAGAGGGTTACAAGATCACACAAGATCTGTTCAAACCATAGAGGAAATAGTAATTCCCAAAACTGACATCTGACATTAACCATTCATGTTTAGCACTGAGGCAGTGAGGTATTTAACAATCTTAATTTGTTTCCACCAAAAACTTCCCCAGCTATGCATCTTCAGAGGAAGTGAGAAGATGAATGCCATGATGCAGTACAGGGCAGCTGGTTTGGATCTTTGTCCCCATATATACTGGAAGAGCACTGGGGCAATTATTCCTGTGTAGGCATATTCAGACAGCCCATCATCATAAAGTTAACAGAAAGCAGATGTAGCTCTCAAATATATGGAGCTACATGCCTCCCAAACATTGTCAGAGAGGTCATTTATATTTCTATGTGGACCTTTTTTTCAGAAAGAAATTTAAAAAATCAACTTAGTCTTTCATGTCTATGTTTTTCGCTGCTAACTTGGATTATGACAGGTCTTTTATATGTACTTTTGCATCCTGCACCTGTGTACAACAACCTTTGAGAAGAGAAGGGGCAGTTTTCCCATAGCTCCCAGGGCTTACTGGAACAGTGACAACTTCAAAAATGAAATAGTCCTGTAAGAGAAACTCCATGTAAGCACCTCCCTGAGAAATGGGAGTTCATATCTGCAAAAGGGAATTTCAAAACCAGTATCTAAGAGACAGGAGTAACAACTGATATCCAGCAAATAATTTACATGGTGACCAATTTTTCTGTCTGTTCTAAATGTAACTTGTATATTGTATGACACTATATATATTGTCATGTATTGGATGACATTGGTTTTATGTTCCTTTTCTATAGTTTTTTTCAGTGTTATTTGAAAGTAATAAAAAGTGGGATTTTTTTTCTTTTTGAATAATATATCTGATTCTCAGGTTTGCTGCATAGATAGCAATATGCGTGTTTTATTGAACATCTCTGGATAAACTTCCTTACTCGCCATCCAAAGAGAGGACAAACCTGTCTGACGAACCTGAACTGTGATACAAGGATTGACCTAATCCCTCTTAGTCGTGGCTAGGGATAACTTTGGTTCATGTTGTGATACCTTGCTGTAACTGACACAACAGTTCCATTAACATCTCACTGAATAAGGAGCTCCTCTGCCTGTAACAATATGTGTGCATGGACTGAGTGCTGGGCTTACAGGACAGACTAAAAATCCCCTCTGAGGAACAATCTATGACTATTAATAGAGACATGACTGTGGCAAAGGCAGATCGAATTCCTCTCTTGTTCCAAAAGCAAAGAAAAGCAAATATTTTTGGATGTTTATTCCGCCTTAATTTTTTTATAGGAAGCCTCCTTTTCCTCCTCTCAGATGATAGTAAGCTTCTTAAGATGAGGACTGTCTTTGGCTAAGTGGGCAGATGATCCCAATGTAGGGTGATCGATCTTATGCCATAATGATAAAACTGCTGATTAAAGTGCTGCATTGGGTACAAGTCAAAGGAAGAAACTAATTGTCAAAGTATCAGGAAAAAATATGGAAGCTACTTTGTTCATATACTTTTTGTTTTGTTTTGTTTCAGTGCATGTGGAAGTAGAAATTTAAGCAATGTAAATTCTACAGTATTTTATAGTGATATAACTGTGAATGCAGTTAATTAGCACAGGGGAGATATGATCCTAAAAATAATGTTGGAAATGGAGTCTGGTTAAATAGATGATAATGCTTTTGCTGGCTGTATGACAAGCCCCAGGACTAGATGTCTAGTCTGTAGATTCCACCACTGAGTAACTCATTGTCATAATTCATGTAAAACAATACAATTTTATCATTCTCCTAATAAAATTAGGTACAAAATGGGTTTTTAGTGCAGCATTTATGCTGTCCTCTCTGCCCCAAAGGTCAGTGTATTGTCTGCGTTAAATGTTGGAGTCATATTTGAAGGAAGAGTAACTGGATAAAAATGTCTTTGTTGGAAGTGTTTGCTTCCCAGGAGTGTAGGAGCTCGAGTGCTTAACCATATTCTGCAGCAGATGGTGAGCAGCCAAGCCACCAGAATGGGATGAGAATCTCTAATGTCAACTTTGGCCTCAGGGATAAAACCCACTATTTTTTATAGGGAGGGGTCTTTCATCTTGTGTTGGTTTCACGTGGTGTGGGGGATGGGTGGTTTCACCTCAGGGACAGCTCCATGAGGTGGGGAGTGGGAGGGGCTCTCCCGTCTCTGGGAGCTTCCCCTGTGAGTTGCTGGCACCAATCAGAGAGCTGATTTGGTGATGGACAGCTCGGGAAACCAATGAAGAAGTTATTTCGCTTTCACAAATCACAATTGCATCGAGTTGATTCAGCTCTCTCGGTTCCCGGCCTCCGGGGGGGTGGGAGGCCCGGCTGGGGGCTCCGGCCCGGCACCCCGGCTCTGCGGTGGCGGGGGTGGGGTTGGCCCGGCTCGGAACCCCGGCCCCGGGCTCGGCGGGGGGAAGCCCGGCCCGGCCTGGCCCGGCACTGCCTATGCGGGGAGCCCCTGGCTTGGGGGCCCCGGGCTCCGCATGGCCCCAGCCCCGGCCACATGGCCCCAGCACCGGCCGCATGGCCCTGGCCCTGCCGGCTGGGCTCGGCTCGCCTTTCCACCTGGCAGAGAAGAACTTCAGCTGCCCACTTTTGTTTCTTTGTCATCTGGATACAATTGTAACTTCTTTATGACTGGATGGAATCCTGGACCTCCTGAATTCCCCTGAATGAGAAGAAATGAAGCATGGAGACTACGGAAGTCAGCGGGGTGAAGACAAAGTTCCTGGTGGGAAGAGATTGAAAAGATGCAAGTAGCTGAAAACCTTTTTTGTGGGCTGTGGGGATTGTGACTTCACTAAAGTTCCTTTAAACTGTGAAATATACTTGGGGAGGTTTGGATGCTTGAGTAGAAGACTTTTTGCCTTGGGGAAATTGAGCTCTCTCTGTTCTGGGACTGGAATATGAACAGAGACATTTGATAGAGAAGCAGATGAAGAGAATTTTGTTTTTCGGCAGCCTGCCTTTAAAAGTGATACCCCAAGTGTGTAACGTAACCCATAACACGGCTCTGGAAGGACTGTGTAAATGGGAGGAAAAATTCATAGTTCTGTAGTTTTCGGGCAGATGCAGACTGTGAAGGTAAAGACACCCCCTAAGCCATAACCAGAAAAAGGACTTTTCTCTCTGAAGTAAACTAAACTGACTATTTGAGTGTATAGCTGACTGAAGTGTTCTCTCTGTATGTATGTTGGTAAGAAATGTAGAATGAAGGAGAGAAGGGAACAATCTAGGAATTTTATCCTGAATGCTATATCTTCTTTTTGTATTATTAATAAATTTTCTTCTTGTACCTTTTTAAGTTTTGAGCCTGCCTTATCTCTACTCCTGGGTCCTGTCTCAAAAAGAAATTAAATATATTAAGGTTGGCAAACCCAAGTCACACCGTGACAGGCGTAATTCAAGTTTTGTCTTTAGAATAAAGTATTATAAATATTTTTGCTACATTAAATGATTTATTTTTCTAGTAGCTATACATTAAAGTACAAAATCATATTGATGTATGTTCTGGCTGCTTTAATGCATACTCAAGGCAGTTTTTAATACATTGAGTTCCAAAACATTGGTTTTTTACACTTGATTGTCACCAAATTCTGTCTAGTCCCAAAAAGAAATTGGAAAGAAATTACATTTTGAAAACATGTTCAGAGTACCTATTTCAGCTGATCTTATGCCCTATAGTCCACAACATCTCTTATCAGTAGGAAAATTGGTTTAGTGTCTTTTCCCACCTCTATCCCTGTCTAGAATGTATTAACAAAGAAATTTCTAAAGGAATCTCCAAGTGTACAGGATGGTGGATTTATTTGTTTGGGCTTTTAGAAAACAAAAGAGACCTCCGTTTCCTAAGGTTAATTTACATTAATTCTATGATTTCATGTTATCTTAGCCAGGGGCTTTCTCTTGCTGGTGAAGCTCTGGATGAATCATAGCAGCAATGAAGCAACTCTCTGCTCATAGGCACTATAAAGAACAGCAGAGTTCCTTTCAGCAGATGCAGTTTAGAGCTCCTTGGTATCATCAGAAGTAATGAAAATGTCTTGCATTTTAAACCAAAGAGGAAAAGAAACGAAAGCACTGGCAGAGGATTTGGCAAAGCCAATCTATGCCAATGTGACTTATCCTGTTGGCTGCTCAGTTATTGCAGCCCTTTGATGTTTACCATTTGTCTTGTTCAGAGATTGTGCTCAGATAAAAGATGGGCACAACAGAAATGAAATAAATCATAGCTGATCGCGAAATAATACAACTTAGGAAAATTTAAAAGGATTGTCATCATGATGATGACACGTATCACACAGAGACCAAAATAAGCGCTTTTAACAAAACTTCATTTACCACCTTCTTCCTCAAGCCCTACTATCCATTTGTTTGGGTGATGTAGTATCCTGTAAAAATACTGTTCAATGTCTTCTACTGTTTATACATTCCAACACTTCTGTTGTGTTCTCTAAAAGCTCTGAGTACTTTTTACTTTGAAAAAAATATCTGTTATTTTCGTAGTCACATTGAAGTTCTGTGTTTCCTTTTGGCACTCAACTGAAAAAATGAAGAAAATAAAAAAGGTCAGAAAAAATTGCAGAGGTGGGTAGTAGATCACCTACAAGGAGCAAAGCTACGGGAGATGAGTACATTACTACTGCCACTGCTTAAGAGCATCTCTCACAAAAAGAAGACTGGTTACACTGTCCCTACTCCTTCATTTCAACTCTCCATGACTTGTTTCCTGCTTTTTAAAGCTGAGTTGAGCCATTTTTACCTGATAGAAATAACAACTAGTAATATACACTTACAGTTCTCTTGTAGTACTGCACCAGCAGTAAGTGCAGTAGAATTTTTCAGGGTATTGCAACGCCATTCCTGAATTTAAACAGTTGCAAGATATTATTTGTAGCTCATTCTTTTAGATAATTTGTAGCAAAAGTAAAAAGTGATTGCACCTGTTGAATCTCTCTTTGCAAGTAGTATGGTCATTAACTGGACTGTTATGTGTATGGGGATGCACACAATGATTTATGCACTGCTTCATTCTGTGTGACTGCAGGCTTTGAGAAAGAGTAATCCTACACAGCATTTTGACTCAATTTGGTCTCAGTAATTATGGATCCAGAGTAACTTGTTAGAAGCTTGTGAAAAAAATGCCTCTGAAGTTTACAGCAGAGCTGAAGTGTACAAAAGAATGATTTCAATGAATACTAAGACTAAGTTTAAAAGCATATGCAGTTATCCTACTGGCTGTGTCCAGTTGTTATCCACTGCTACAGGACAGTGCACAATACCACCAGGAACATTGTGAATGTCATCTTCACACTGATCTAATAACACATTGTATTTTTGAGCAAGGCTACTTTCTACAAATTACCAAGATGTTTTGCCTTTTTGAGGATCTTGTTTTTTTCTTGTGGAGTATTTTCATGTATAATGCAGGCAGCTCCAGAATCTGCTCAAAGAAACCAAAGGGAGCTTTTACATTTTCTAAGCTGATATCTGTTTTGCCTCTTTCTGAAGCTGCAGTCCAAGAGCAGTGACAGAAAGGTTGCTGCTCTGGGAGCAGGGATACTTTTAGCTTGAATTTAAACCTGAGGGCATTGTATTAATTTAGAGCTCTTATGAGAGCTCTGTCACTGCACAGAATTTCCACGGGCTTTACAATACAAAGAACTCTCTTTCCCCCACAAGCTCTTGATGCAGCTTTCTTTACCACCCTGGTTGTGCCCTCTGTGATGGACCTTTGCAGAAAGTAAAAGGATGCTCTTTAGTATAACTGTGTTTTCTGTGGAGTGCTTATCATGGTCTATTAATATTCTCTTTTCCTCAACTCCATAGCTACTTACTGCTTTCTAACTCATTGATTTTAATAAACCAACTGAGCATGTTGCTATATTTTCTACTACTCTCCCTATGGAGGAAAAAAAATTACCCATAAAACCAAACAAAACCACCAGCTTATTAGAAGATTGGTTTCCTCTGAGCACTCTTAAGATGCTAATGGAACTGTTCATTACATAGCTTCTAGGTTGGACTTCACTTGGGCTGGTAGAAACAGCAATTTTCACTGAATTGTTGGAGTTTGCAGGCAAGGTTCAGAACCTATATTCAGTTTCTCTGCAATGGAGTTATTTTTCTTCACAGTGGCTGGTGTGATGCCATGTGTCGATTTGCAGCCTCAACACTGCTGATAACACACCAGTGGTTTTCTTGCAGACCCGTGTTTACACTGCATCAAGGCCTCTTGTGCTTCTCCCACCAGCCCAGCAGCAAGGAGGTGCACGGGGAGCTGGGAGGGGACACAGCTGGGACACCCCACCGGAGGGAAGGGGAATCCTATGGCACATGGCATCTTGCTGAGCAAGCACTGCTGGGGGCGAGAAGGAGGAAAGTGGGACATTTGGGGTTGTGGCTGAGGCCCTACTTTCCTGGAAATGGCCAAACATCTGCCAGCCTACGAAGCAGGGAATAATTCCTTATTTTGCTTTGCTTCACTTAATGTGGGGGTCCAGGAGTCCCTCTGGACCCTCCAGGAGAGCGGAGACCCCCTGTCCAACCCCTGAGAGACCCCCGAGTGAGGCCAGGGGGTCAGAGAGCTGGATTCAGCTCCTCAGGGACATCTGCTTTCCTGCAGAGGAGAAATGCGACCTTTGAGAGTAACTAGGGTCTGAATTATATATTTAACATGTAGAAAATGTGGTTTTTAGGATTGTTTATATTATCAGTCACAAAGCCAAGATGGAGAATTTGGGGTGTGGTGTCTTTTTTCTTCTTCTTCTTCTTACCCTCCATGTTGGTGTGGGATGCTGGGAATCACAGATTGGTTGGGGACAAAACTAGACATAGTAATAAAACTTTGTAGTATTGGAATATTATTGTAAACATAGAATACGTAGCATAGAGTATAAAAGATAAGTTCAACCCTCGGTGGGCAGACTTTCGTCCTGGACACGGTGGTGACTAGACGGCTGCTCGCGAGCAAAGAACACTTTATAGATAACAAATAATAAACAGACCTTGAGCCCGGACGACTGTCTCCTGCGGTTTCTCTTCGGTTGCTTCAGGAATTCCCTGCTCCCTGAACCACCCTCCTATGTCCATCTGAGTGGTCTCGGCCACAAAGAGACCCCCAGACAGTGACAACTTAATAATCTGTCTTTATCTGAATCCGCAAGTTTTCTCAGTGTTGCTCTTGTGGCTCTGCCCCACCCCATTGCAGAGGAGAGATGAGAAAGTCTGTGGGGTTTATTTGCCTGTCAGAGTTATCCTACAGCAAAACCAAAACCACAGCTGTCTTCTTTTATATTGATTTTCATAAGTAAACTCATAAATTAGGAAACAGGCCCAAAATATCTTCATTCCATGTTTATCTAGAGAAGTAGTTCCTTTTTTTATAGTTAAATGTACTAGTGAAGTTCTTTGGATAAGCTTACACTATTGATAATGGCATTTCTATTAATGATAAATATTTATAATAACACTGGGATAAGTGTTCCAGTTTTATGACTTTGGGAAGACTGAGACAATTAGCAATGTTCAGTACAGAGAAGAGAAGCTTCAGGGCTACCTAACTGGACGTTTCCAGTACCTGCAGGAGCTCCAACAAAGATGGAGAGAGACTGTTTGCAAGGGCCTGGGCTGACAAGACAAGGGGGAATGGCTTCAAACTGACAGAGAGTAGATTTAGAATGCATATTAGGAATAAATCCTTGACTATGAGTGTGAGGCCCTGGCACAGGTTGCCCAGAGAAGCTGTGACTGCCCCATCCCTGGAGGTTTCCAAGGTCAGCTTGGACAGGGCTTGGAGCACCCTGGGATAGTGGACAATGTCTCTGCCCATGGCAGAGGGTTGGAATGAGGTAACCTTCAAAGCCCCTTTCAACCCAAACCAGTCTATGATTCTGTGATTCTATGGACTTACTCCATGTGTAGCTGTATTTCTCTGTACTGGAAGATAATGTAAAAAAAGGAATTGTAGTCTGAAATTGGAGCATTTGCTGACAGCAGTGTAACTACACAGGAGGACAGACTGTGCCACTGTGCTTCTTCTCTCACCCCAGTGTGGGCTCGCTGCCAACTGCACAGTGCCAATTCGCACACCAAGGTTTCTGTTTTCTGCTCTAGTTTGTGCAAAGTAGGGAGCTGGGGGATAAGCCACAAGAGGCTGGCTCTCCAACCCTCAGAACTTCACAGCATTTTAGCAAACCAAGGCATCAGTATTCACTGGCTAAAAGCTGCCTGGTCCTCTCATTAACTGGTATTCTACCTTTGCTTGCTTACATGATTCTTTGGCTTCCCATGCTAATTAGTCCTATGCTCCGTCTTTCTCTCTTCAGTCATTGAGTTTCTCGGGTCAGTGGCTGAGAGCTGGTGCTTGCAATATTCCCCTGCCTGAATTACCCAGTTGGAGTTGATTTTAGCACGCTCCCTGAGTTGACTTGGTTTGTTTCTTCCTTATCGTGGCACTTCTGCCAAGTGTCCTTGTGGCCTGTAAATTCTGCACTCTCTGTGCCTGCTATCAGAAGCACGTCCTTCTTCCCAAGCTTTGCCAACCTCCTCCAGGCCTGAGATCACTGAAGCCTGCCAAGCTCTAGACTTAACAAAGCAATTCTACCAAGAAGTAATTTGTGGGGGTCCAGGGAGTCCCTCTGGACCTTCCAGGAGAGCGCAGACCCCCCTGTCCAACCCCTGAGAGACCCCCGAGCGAGGCCAGGGGGGTCAGAGAGCTGGATTCAGCTCCTCAGGGGCATCTGCTTTCCTGCAGGGGAGAAATGCGACCTTTGAGAGTAACTAGGGTCTGAATTATATATTTAACATGTAGAAAATGTGGTTTTTAGGATTGTTTATATTATCAGTCACAAAGCCAAGATGGAGAATTTGGGGTGTGGTGTCTTTTTTCTTCTTCTTCTTCTTCTTACCCTCCATGTTGGTGTGGGATGCTGGGAATCACAGATTGGTTGGGGACAAAACTAGACATAGTAATAAAACTTTGTAGTATTGGAATATTATTGTAAACATAGAATACGTAGCATAGAGTATAAAAGATAAGTTCAACCCTCGGTGGGGAGATTTTCGTCCTGGACACGGTGGTGACCAGACTGCTGCTCGCGAGCAAAGAACACTTTATAGATAACAAATAATAAACAGACCTTGAGCCCGGACGACTGTCTCCTGCGGTTTCTCTTCGGTTGCTTCAAGGATTCCCTGCGCCCTGAACCACCCTCCTATGTCCATCTGAGTGGTCTCGGCCACAAAGAGACCCCCAGACAGTGACAGTAATTTATGTTTCTAACACCTGGGCATCATTTAGGGGCTTTGAAGAAGTACTGGCGTCATTTGGATGTGCTTTTCAATAATAATCAGCTAAATCATAAGATAAAGGCCATTTCTGGAGACAAAAGTAATGTAAACGCTGCATAGCAAACCTTCTAGGCTGCAACCAAGACAATTCTTCAGTGCTCCAGTTTTTTCACAAATCATATGAGGTCCAATAAACTCCAGGGCTTGTCAGTGTGTTTGGAAATTCTGAGGGGAAAAGGTCAGGAGATGAGAGCCCAGAGAGCATTCTCTGACTTCTTTCACTGTGGCAAAGTTTGCGTTTTAAGAGAAAACCTTGCTAGCAAGGTAGGATGTGTCTGCAGATGCAAGACAGACAATGCATCTTGTACAAGGGCAGCACTCCTATTCTTCTCCCTCGAGAAATTGTGCAGATGGATTAGAGTGTTGGTAAGTTGTGAGTAGCATGAGCAGGTGATCAGGGAAGGTATTTAAAGGTGAACGTCAGAACTTGGCCACATGAAACTTTGAAGTCCCAGTCAGGGGGTGTAAATGGAAACTGCTCACTGCCACAATGTCCTGGCATTGCCTGACCGTGATCTCTGCACGTTTTAACAATTTCTGTCTTTTTGAGACATCAGTAGAGGGCTTGAAAGTCCTCATGAAACGGTCTTCCTCTGTGGAAGTTTAGATCATACCCGCTATCTCCCTGTATGCCATAACATACTTGGATACCCATGTAAACTACCGTTTGCTTGATCTTTTTTATCCAGTGTAAGAAAACCTGCAAGAAAACTTGGACACTCTGGAAAAAAAATCTTTTTTCTTTCAGGGTAAAATGGAAGGGCCATAACTACATCCTGAGCATGCAGTTTGATTTCCCCTTCATTTGATGTAATTCTATATCTAAAGTCTAGCTGGTCAATTTATCAGATGATTTGAATTAAAATTGGAAACCATTTTAAGCATGAGTTTGAAATTCAGCATGAATGTCTTTGTAAAATCACAGTACAGTGCTGGCATTTGCCTTACTCTTTGAAGAAGTAATTCAAAAGGCAATTTACATCTACAGTCAAAAATGAAAGGAAGAAGTAACAGGGAAGGGAAGTCAGGCCAAAGGAAACTGAGGTTTCAAGGGAAATTGGTATTTTGCACTATAAAAAGAGATTCCTCCCATCCCCCTCAATAAAAGAAAAAGATACAGAAGCCTTATGGGTTCATATTTTAAGCATGAGCTAAGCAGTGTCCTTTCATGGTAGGTAACGGGCCAGCCTCTCTCTTCAAACGTGGAGATGCTGACTAATATCTGGAATCTCAGCTGGAGAAGGGAGATTGTGTTACTAAATCAGATCCAAATACCAACACTATCTTGGTTGAGCTGCAGCATCAGAATTCCTTCTGCTGAATATCACCCAAGTTTCCTCAGAGACCTTGAAATCAGTGGGATTGTCGAGCATGCGTAGTCCAAAAAAGAATTTCTGCACTAAGAGCCTGGATCTCTGATCACCTTGAAGTCACCCTCATAGAAGGAAGATGGAAGAGGCTTACGCTGCTTTCAAATCTTTAATTTGAGGATTTCATTTCTCCAGTTTAGAAAAGATAAGTTTACTGTTGGGTTAATCAAGTTAAAGAGAAGCAATTACATGCTAGAAAAGATGTAGAGTGGTCCAGAAAGTCAACATTGCAGGATATTTCTCTTCTTTTAGCAAGGTGGTGGTGGCGAGGGTGTTGAACCTTCTCTATTTGGAGAGAGAAGCGTGGGTAGGAACATGAAGAAAAAGAGACAAAAGGCAGTGCCTTACAGACTCACCTAAAGAAAAGAATCTGGTATCAGCTCACGGGAAGCAAGCACATCAAAAGAGAAATCCATGTGAAGCTGTTCAAAAAGTTACAAAAAGTTGTGAGTTACTTTGGAAAGTGTGTGCCCTATCCAAATAAAACATTCCTTTAGAACAGCCAAGAAGGTTTTTCTGTGGTCACTCTCTGAGGTGCTGTGGGCCAGAAGCATCAGGGACACAGAACACACTGCCTGCAATCATGCTTCAGCTTCAGGGCTACGGAGCCTGGGGGCTGCAGGAGACCTGCAAAGCTGCACAGCAACAACTGCACAGCACAACCACCAGACAGCTCCTGGGTGAGCAGGCAGATGTTAACAGGGCACCACAGCACTCCTCAGATAAGTACAGAGCCAAGTCTTGCCCATTTTTACAGGGAACTGACCAAGTATTCCAGCCAAGATTCTCATGGACAGTTAACGGTGATCACATCCCCTGCTGCTGGTGAGCAACACCAGCAAGGGAACAACTGAAGTTAAAAGGGAGGAGGTAATCTTGAATCATTCAAACAAGAGACAAGAGAGGCCTTTAATTGGGAAAGTGTGGCACAGACACATCAGTGTCCAAAGCAGTGGCAGCACATTACCCCCTGTGAGGAGCCCATTGGCTTTGGATTTGTCTCTGCCCTGGCTGTCAGAGACATGTGGGGAAGGGGCTGCACAGGGCTTGCCACGTGCACGAGGCACCCAGGAGAAGATGGAGCAAAGCCTTGTTTCTGAGGAGACTTTGCCTGGCAGCCAGTTCATGTCTTCCATGGGACAGGCTGTCAGCAAGGGAAGGTGAGCCCCAAGAGCCTGCAGCCCAGAGGCACTCTGCAGTCAAGACAGCAGATGGTCTCTGCTCATGGACTGCAGTGGGACACTGGACTGGGCCATGGTCTCCTGTCAGCAGGCAGGCTTTGGGAGGGGCCAGGGGGCTTACAAAGTGACTGCACCATAAGCTGTGGGGTTTTTTCAAAACTTGCTTTTTGAGTGGGGGGCTTTGGAGGCCGTGCTTTTGGCTTTTGGGGGTGCTTTGAGTCTGGCTTTTTGAGTCTGCAGGCCTTTTGGGTCTTGTGTTCCTGCTTTGACTCCAGCCTGCTGAGGCCCTCGCTGCATCTTGCTCACCCTCACATGAGTCCTGTGTCCCTGCGTCCCTGAGCCACCTGTGTCCAACCCTGCCCGCCTCTGAGCCAGGCCTCTCTCTCTCTCTCTCCCCCTGCCAATTCCTTTCCTATTTTTCTTCCTCTTGCTCCATCTTTTCTGGCTCTCTTTAGTAGTCACTCCTATTTTAATTTTGTTTTCTCATCATCAGTAAATGTTTGTCTCTGTTGCCTTGATTTCTTTCCTGACCATCTAATTCTCAAAGAGCTGCTGGCAGTGTCCCTCAGTGGAACACGACACCCCTGATCCAGCTCTGTAGTGCAAAGAGGACGCTCCTGCCAGGCTCTGATTGTTCTGCTCCAGCACCTCAGAGCCAGGAGCTGGGAGCAGAGAGATTCCTCCATCAGGAGAAAGCCATTGGCAGAGGATTAGTTCTGTCTAGTGGCAGTGCCAGCTTATCCTGAGCACGAGTGCGAGGAGCTCGCGCCGCGCTTGGCCTGGGGAAGCTCCCGCGGAGTTTCCTGAGCTGTGGGAAGCTCAGCGTCTCTCTGCAGCAGACAATGCCATCGTGAGGCTGTTCCTGCCTCCTCGGCTGACCCACCCAGCCTAGAAACTGCTGCTTCTAGCCTGGAGTTAACCAGCAGCACCCTCTGTGCTGCTGAAGTGTCTCCGCAGCACGAGGAGATCCCCTAGCAGGATGCAGGCAAGCTTCCTACAGATCCTTCTCCAATTTCCAACAAAAGAATTTCAAGGGAAAGCCGTTTCTGGGAAAGGGTTAAACCAAGCCCCTGGAAGCTCCTGACCAGTGGACTCAGTCACCCTCTGGGGCTCAGCAGAGGCTGAGGGGTTCCAGTGGCAGCAGCCTGAGGTGGGATGTGTGACCAAGACTATGCGCCGCAGTAGCAGATGTCCAGGCCCCTCCTCAATCCCACAGCAGTCTTCACTTCTCCAGATTACGTATGACCACATTTCATGTAAAACTAAGATTAAATACACTGCGGCCAAGCAGCTGGAGCTGCTGAGGGGTGTGGTGAGGATTTGTCTTTCTCTAGAGAGAAGCCCAAGCTGTGACTTCTCTGGTCCATTTAGCAAAGGCTCATCTTCCCTCTTCCCCCCACAGGGACACCACTGGCTATTTCTCTTTAATATAAGAAATAAGCAGGTGCCCACTGGATAGGTCATGGTGTTCCAGCAGCAGCAATGACTCACACATCCTGCAGCAGAGCAGGAGCTCAGGGACAGAGACACCAGAGTGCTTTGGCCAGTGCCAAGCTCTGAACTCTCTCTTCCTGCTCTGCCCACTCAGTGCCCAAGCTCCATGCACGCACAGACGCCATCCTGGGTTCCACCCTTTGTCTCCCAGTCCTGCTGATGTCAGTGGAAGCACCAACGAGGTCACAATGAGTCGCTGTTGCCTTGATATCAGCACAGTCACACTGGCAGTCCTTCAGTCCTTGCCTGGACTCTGATCTTGCAGGTTGTCTGCAGCCTTCAAGCAGCCTTTGCTGACTTGAAGGCTGATTTCCAGCAGTTAGACTGAGCAGTGAGCAGCGAATTCTCAAAGTGGGGATTACCTCTTCAAGGTAATTACCTGTCCAGCCTCCTCACAAGTCTGAGGAGCATCTGAAGGAGTTGAGTTATTTTAGCAGCCACGTGGCACTCACTCTCCTTCCGTTCCCACCAAAAACTTGTAAGGCATAATAAAGGACAGCGTGAATGTTAATAGAGATTTGGTTAATAATTGCGGAAAATGGGATTCCCAAAGTGATGGAAAGGGTGGGAGGTGAGAAGTGCCACAAGGCTCTGACAAGTCTTAGTGGCTCATGGGACTGCAGCCAAAGCAAAAGGCTTATATGCTTCAGGGTCTATTTGTTCTGGGGTTTTACTTCTATCAGTCTAAACTCAGCCACTTAAATATGGTCCCATGATGAATCAGGGTGAGGTGGCCTCATGTCCTTCACTTCTGAAGGATGCTACAGTCTGGGGACAACAGTGTATCCTTTGGGTCTGCTGTGAACGGGAGTCTGGATTTTTTGAGTTCCATTGCTGCTCCTTGCAGGCGAGCCAAGATATTCTCCAGAATGGCCTCTGGATTCCAGGGCAGAGGGGCGGAACCTCATACTCGATTGCTGTTCAGAGAGAGAGAGAAACCTCTGACTGTGAGTACCTGTCACTGAGCAGTGCTGAGGCTGGAAACCCCTCGTGTCCCTCCTCTCCCTGCCCTGCCTGTGGTCCAGCAGCACTGCGAAGCTGCAGAGCCCTTCCCCACCCCTCTGTGCCGTGCTCTGTTGCAATCTGGGTGCTGCTTGGGGTGATAGCAGGTAAAGAAGCAGGAGGGGCCTTTGCAGGTGTTTCACAGAAATGTTTATTTCAGTCACGGGCGTGCACGGTCCATGGTTCAGAGGCAAAGGAAAAACTTTGTGAGGGTTCAGGTTAAGTACCTGGGATGAGCAGGGCGGGGAAGAAGCATCAGAGACCAACTACCAGGGGACATGGGGGTCTCACAAGGGTGGGGTTAGGGCATGGGGGCCAACAGGGAAACAGGGTGGGAGTGACCGAAAGGCTGACAGCTGGGGAGAGGGCACAGGGCTGAGCAGAAAACAGAGCAGGGCTTGCTTTGGCCGGATAGAAAAACATTGGTTATGAAGAGGAGGCAGCTGAGAGGCCTCTCATGTTCCCCAAGTAGGGAATGCCTTTCTGGGTCTCCACAGTGCTCCTGTGGGTGGGGGCTGTCCTGGTGCAGTAGGGACACCGTGTGTTGCTGCAGGGACAGAGCAGCGTCTTGTCTGGCTGTGCCACCGGGGCCAAGCTCAGCCAAGTTCAGCCAATGTAAAGCTGAAACCCTGAGCATGTGCTCCTTTCCCTTTCCCTTTGTCCCAGTAATTCCTTCTGTCAGTCTGGACACTCACCTCTGCTGCTCTAACCAAGCTGCCCTTGGGCATGTGAGGGAGGGGAGAAGCTCAAACTCTGCCCAAAGCCCTGAGAGACACGGCTGGTCCCGGCTAGAAGAGGTTCCAAAGCAGCTGCTCTCTCTCATCTCCTGTGTGGCGCACAGATCCAGCCCTGCAGACAGCAGTGGAGCCAGGGCCACAAAGGTCCCTGCCTGTCTGGAGCTCACTTGACTGGAGATGCCCCACTGCTGAGGCTCTGTCAAGGAGATCCCTTTGGTTTCTTCTGTGGAGGGGTCTGTGACCCAAGAAGGAGAACACAAATGCTAAGTAACAGACAAAACTACAACTTGGACACATTTCTGTGCACCTCACTCTTAGTCCAACTTTGCTTTCCTGCATCCCTTGGACTCACCCAGCAGTGCTCTCTCCTTGCCGTGAGTTTTGAGTGTTGTGCAGGGATGGAGTTAGGGGAGTTCTGAGAGCTGCTCCCCACTCTCTGAGAAGGTCACTGCCTCAATGCAATGACACTAAAGAGTAAACAAATGCCCAAAGAGCAGAAATGACCAAACATGTCCCATCAAATCACGGAGAAGCCAATGGGACAGAGCCATGTGCTTGGAGTATGTGCATTGCACTCTGGATTATTCATTGACTGATGCTAAGTGTTTCAGCAGGTAACTTCCAGGCCTTCCAGGACTGTCCTAGACGATGAGATCAGCAACTATTCATCAGCAGCAAGTGACCAAGAAAAGGCTCTGTGACCAAGGGCATTTCTGAGGCTCTTGCTGGTGTTTTGCCTTTCAGCTGACCCCCTCCACCTTCCAGGAGGAGATGTCTCTCACCACCAAGCAGAGGCTGGCCAGAGCTAAGAAGCTGCCTCCGATTGTCCAGCCTCTAGCCTGCCATGACAAGGTAGCCTTTCCGTGCCCTTGTTGTTGAATGTGATATTTGAGGAGGGTGCCAAAAGAGCAGCTTGGCTTGAGCCTGCTCAGTGTGGTCCAGGAGTGTTTGACCAGGCCAGGGCGGAGGTGGAAGAGCCACTGTTTGCCCAGTGTGACCTGGGCAGATGCACTCAGCCAGAGTCTGTACTTCACTGGGGATCAGAGCAGAATCTTCCTGCCAGCAGCTGAAGCTCTTCCTGCTCTCCCTTGCCTCTCCTTGCAGGTCTCAGCAGCTGAGCCAAAGCAGAGCCTACTTCAGCCTTGCCCAGCAGAGGTGGTGTTTCAGAAGTACAGCCCTGGTGTAGTACAAGGCCTTGCCTAAAAAGCATAAAACAAGAGTTGCTAGAAGAGTTAAAAAAAATAAAATTGTTGCTTACCTTATTGCTTTATCCACTTGTTCATTTGCTAGTTCTTTGATCAAGTTGCTATGTTCTTTCCCAGTTAAATGTGCAGTCCCTATGTACTTTAAACCCCAGTTTATTGTATTTCCCTATCTCAGTTACCTCCCACTTCCGCCCTTTCCCTTACCACTTCCGCCCTTTCCCTTACCACTTCCGTCCTTTTCCTTACCTTATTTCTGGCCTGCTGCTGCCTGCCTGTCTGTCAAGTTAGCAACACCCCATATGTAAATCTGCAGAAGTTACCCAATACCACCCTTACCAGAAGTTGTCTCTAGAGAGAAAATTCACGAAAATAGTCAACCAACACTGAACCCAAGTCCATAGACCACATCCACCAACTAGTCACCTGCAATGTGGCCTTTGTAACTGTTTAATCACCACAACTTAAGAAGCAGTTGAGAAGAGTGACACCCCCAGACCAACGAGCCACCAGAGAGTTCTCAGCGTACTTGTGAGGATGGAACTTCCAATTCTGCTGTTCGACAGGACTGCTAGAGGAGCTCCTGCACGCGTTGACCTGGCAGCAGCAGCAGCAGGCGTAGAGCCTCCCTGCGACCCCCATTAAGAAAAGAGCTGCTTTTTAATGAAGGCCTCGGCCCTGATTTATTTCTAACAATTTTGGGGGCTCGTCTGGGAGGGGCCACGCCCAGAAGATGACATCAGAGGGGAAGGCGCCGCCCTGAAGAGGCCCTCTGGGCCAGCTGGCCACCCCGGACCCGGAGCAGCGTGGGACCAGGACAACGCTGGGAGCACCGGTAAGGAGACCGGCGGCGGGCACGGGAGGCAAGCGAGTGTTGTGTGAATGAGACGGGGGCTGGCAGCTCAGACCCTCGAAGCGAGTGCGGGCCCCAGAGTACCGCGGTTCGGACTCCCGCGAGGGGGCCGGCCAGGAAACGGGGGAAGCGGGTGAGGCCTACTGAGGTCTAGAGTGTGAAAGAGGCGCCTCCTTGGGACCTAGGCCCAAAGCTGAGGAAGGGGAGAACCCTTGCTAGGACCCAGCACTGGCTTGGGGGAAGGGGGGGGAGGGGGGAACCCTCACTAGGAGCAACTCTCTCTCAAACTCCTCAGGATTTTTAGAAGCGGCCACCGTGGAGTGCCGGGTCCGAAAGCTAACATGGCTAACATGGCTAAGTGACACACCTATCTGGACAACACAGTGGCTGTTAAGAAAGGAAAAGTTACAGGCACTTAAAAACTTGTAGATGAACAATTGGCAAAACATCATATAAAAGAAACAACTCTCTCTTGGTTGGGAAAGAGGGGAGACCCTCGCAAGGACCCAGGACTTTCTTGGGGAAGCGGGAGACCCTGGCTAGGACTTCGTGTGTGTAGTGTAGTAAAAGGGGGGAGTGCAGGAAGGGGCGGCCGGTGCCCCGCTGGGACCGAGCCCCAAGGACGAGGGTTTAGGAAGGGGTATCGGGCCCCCTGGGACCTTACCAAACTCCCACTGACAACTGGGAAGAGTAGAGGGAGGGGGCGACCGGGGCCCGGCTAGAGACCGGCTCTATCCCAGTTGTCACTTTGTTAGGAAAGGGGACCGTGATCTTCACCAGGACCTAACTCACTCATAAAAGAAACAACAAGCCCCTGGAATTCTCCAATTTTTGTAATAAAAAAACCAGGGACAGACAAATGGAGATTATTACATGATTTTAGGGAAATAAAGTAATTCAAGACATGAGATCTCCTCAACCTGGGATGCCTTCTCCAACTATGTTACCTAGAGATTGGCAATTGGCAGTATTGGATATCAAAGATTGTTTTTTCTGAATGCCATTACACCCTGAAGATGCTCCCAGGTTTGCATTCTCAGTACCGTCATTGAACAGAGAGGCTCCAATGAAGAGATACCACTGGAAAGTGCTTCCACAGGGCATGAAGTGTAGTCCTGCTATCTGTCAGTGGTATGTAGCTTCATTGTTGTCTCCTGTGCGTGCACAGAGAGGGGAAGCCATAATATTACACTACATGGATGACGTGCTGGTGTGCTCTTGATAACTCCATCCTCCAACACACGCTTGACCTAGTAGTTAAAGTTTTAATCTCTGCTGGATTTCAGTTACAGGATGACAAGGTTCAAAGGATGTCACCTTGGAAGTATCTGGGCCTAGACATCACTGCCAGGACCATTGTTCCACAGAAATTAGAAATTAATTGTAATCCTAAAACTCTAGCAGTTCTTCACTCCCTGTGTGGGTCGCTGAATTGGGTAAGACCTTGGTTAGGCCTCACTAATATGGACTTAGAACCCCTTTTCAATTTATTGAAAGGGGAGAGAGAGCTGGTTTCTCCTAGGGAACTGACACCTGAGGCAAAAGCTGCAATTGGAAAGGTACAGAAAGCTCTGTCTGAGAGGCAGGCACACCGCTATCACCCTGAACTGCCTTTCAAATTCATTGTTTTGGGGAAACTGCCACACTTGCATGGGTTAATATTCCAGTGGATTGAGGGGCAGAGAGACTCACTCTTAATCATAGAATGGGTCTTCCTCTCCCACCAAAGATCCAAAACTATTACACAACCGCAGCAGCTTATGGCTTAGTTGATTCAAAAAGCAAGGATGAGGCTGTGTGAGCTGTCTGGATCTGATTTCACATGCATACACCTGCCAATTAAACTTTCTGGGGAGGGAAAGAATTCTCCTGAAAGGTTAACAAAAGAGATGTTTGAGCATTTGCTGCAGAGCAATGCCAGCCTCCAGATATCTCTGGACAGTTACAGTGGACAGATACCTGTTCACAGCCCGGCTTATAAGTTGTTCAATGAGGAATTTCACCTCATACCTCGTGAGAAGAGGAGCAGGAGACCGCTCAGGGCACTCACAGTGTTCACAGATGCATCAGGGACCTCCCACAAGTCGGTGATGGCTTGGAGAAATCCCCAGACTCAGCATTGGGAAGCTGATGTTGAGTTTGTGGAGGGGTCACCCCAGATTGCAGAACTCGCTGCAGTTGTGAGAGCCTTTGAGAAGTTCTCAGAACCTCTTAACCTGGTAACATACTCATCTTATGTGGCTGGGGTAGTATCCAGAGCGGAGCAGGCAGCACTCAAAGACATTGATAATGAGCAGCTCTTTCGGCTGCTGTCAAAACTAATCTATTTGGTTTCGCACAGAGAACATCCCTTCTATGTACTACTGTATAGACTCCTCACAGCAGTAAGTTCTTAAGAATTGATCACACAGTGCTTGAGTTCTCCAGTGTATTCCTTGGTGTAGCTTAATTAAAAATTTTCTCAGCAATTGCTTTATTCATTACCTTCCTGCCTGGCTGTGACTGAGCTACACCAAGGAAAGTGCCTGCAGCTGAGAAGGCTGTGGTTGGGGTATCTGGTTCTGTTTGTTGTTCTGGTGCTGCTGTTTGTTTGCCTTGTTATACATACTAGTAAAGAACTGTTAAACTTTTCCCATGTCTGCCTGAAGTCCCTTAATTTCAAAGTTACAATAATTTTGGAGGAAGAGGTCACATTCTCCATTCAGAGAGATCCCGCAGACAGCTGTCTTTCCAACCAAGATAAGCTGACAATTAACAATTTTATTGCTAACGGTTTGATTAAAATTATTAACAATTACTTAATTAGCTTGGGTAATTAAAGATAAGATAAAGGTGTTCACTGGGCTTGAAGGGTAGCTGCAGAGGTCTCTGGTGAAGGGTGGGAGACCATCAGCAGCAGAAGACATGATGTTTCTCCTGTAGGATGCTCCAGCTAACACAAATGCTGTCACTCAGGTGTTGATTTCCAGTGCACCTGCTTCTTGGGGTCCCTGGCCTTTCTCCGTCTGCCGTAGCGCAGAGCGCTTTCAGTTTGTCAAGACTGCTCAGCTGCCAGGCTCTGCCTTTCAAAATCACCTGCACCTTCTTCAGAGATGGCTTCAGGTTAGGAATCCTAGGAAGAAAGGGCTGGTATGAGCCGGATGAACATTTCCAGCCAGCCGCTCTTCTGTCTCCTTGCAGAGCACAGAGTGTTGCATCCTCTGCGTGCAAGCAGCGAGCAGCAAATTAAACAACTGCACTCGCTGCATGGAGGCAGCAGAGGTGCAAGGGCAGGAACATGACCAGCTAAGTGCCTGGGGACCAACCACAGCACACGGGGCTCCATGTAGAGAAGCAGGCCTTGCTTGTCCCAAAGGAAGTAGAGCTAGGGACTGGCTACTCCCTGGAACTCTTATTACAGATTTTGCAACTCCAGAGCATAATGTTTCATACAGTGTCTTTCTCCCTACCAAGGCCAGATGATCTTTCTGTGCTCCTCTGGTGTTTTGCTGCCCCACCTTCAGAGGGACTGAAGGGAGGTGTTAGGGATGAACCAGGCTGTGCTTGAGAAATAGGACAAGAGACAACAGGCAGAACCTGAAAATTCCACCTGAACCTGAGGAAGAACTTCTTTCCGCAGGTGACAGGTTGCCCCAGAGAGGGTGTGGAATGTCTCACTGGAATTATTCCAGAGCCCGTGGACACAACCCTGTGCCATGTGCTCTGGGGATGGCTCTGTAAGTGGGGATCAGATGACCTACTGTGGTCCTGTGCTTTTAGCTGGCAAGTACATAGATGTTTCTCACCTGCACAGCATGGTGGTCTCAAACTTGCTTCGGGGAGAACTGCACGTTAAAGATCTGCTTCTGCTTCGGAGAGATGATGCCGTGGTAGGGGTTGATGGAGAACAGTGGCAGGTCATGGATGACATCTGGGAAGATTTCCATGGAGGAACAGACACGCTGCAGAGAGAGGTGCTTTTGCTTCGAGCCGTGTAGCTTCTTGGCGTGGTCCTGCTGCTTGGGCTGCTGCTCCTTGGATTGCTCCTCCTGCTGCTCAGGCTGCTCTCCCTGCTGCTCGGGCTGCTGCTGCTGTTGCTGCTGTTGCTGCTGTTGCTCGGGCTGCTGCTGCTGCTGCTCAGAGAGAAGCTGATCCTTGGAGCGGTGCTGCTTCTTGGAATGCTTCTTCTGCTTGGAATCCAGCTGCTCCTCCTCAGAAGGCTGCTGCTGCTCAGAAGGCTGCTGCTGCTGCTGAGAGAGGTGCTGTTCCATGGAGGGGTGCTGCTTCTGGAATGCTGCTTCTGCTTGGAATCCAGCTGCTCCTCCTCAGAAGGCTGCTGCTGCTCAGAAGGCTGCTGCTGCTGCTGCTGCTGCTGCTGAGAGAGTGCTGTTCCTTGGAGGGTGCTGCTTCTTGGAATGCTGCTTGTCCAGCTGCTCCTCCTCAGAAGGCTGCTGCTGCTCAGCTGCTGCTGCTGAGAGAGGTGCTGTTCCTTGGAGGGGTGCTGCTTCTTGGAATGCTGCTTCTGCTTGGAATCCAGCTGCTCCTCCTCAGAAGGCTGCTGCTGCTCAGAAGGCTGCTGCTGCTCGGACTCCTGCTGTTGCTGCTCGGACTCCTGCTGCTGCTGCTGCTGCTGCTGCTGCTGCTATCCTGCCGCTGCTGCTGCTTGGCAAGCCGCCGCAGCTGCCGCAGCTCAGAAGGATGCGTCTCAAAAGGATGCTCCTGCTGCCACCAGAAACGATGCAGCAGCTTTTTGTGGTGCTGTAGTGTAGCAGAGGAGATGAAACTGGCCTGCAGAGAGGAAGATGACACCTTTCAAAGACAAAATCCTATGTTCCTAGCAACTCTGTCTCCTGCTGTGGGCAGGTGCAAGAGAGCTGGGATGCACTTGAAGCATCTCTAGCCAAGTACTTTCAGCAGAAAATAGAGCATCTGGGAGCAGGGTCTCTGCCTGCAGCACACACTCCTGTGCCAAAGCAGGAGAGTTGGTTTTAGACAGTGACTTTGCATTTGCTTTGGAGTGGGGAACTGCACAGAGACAGTGGCCGCAGGGCAGTTCACTCGTTACACCATTGTTTTTCCTGGTCTCAGACTTCTCAAAGAGATGACCTGATGTCCCCATTCCCAGTCCTGGCCCAGCATGTGGCTCTCCCCAGAGCCTGGCTCAGTTCCTTTGCACAGCTGAAGTGGCAGAGCAGCAACAGAAGGGGCTGAAAGGGACAGGGGGACAAGGAGAAAACTCTTTAGCTGCAGTAGGGAAGATGCTGATGAAAGTGGATGTGTGGACAAGGATGCAAATGCAATTCATGTTTTGG
>JAKWBO010000255.1:0-38146 GCA_034336685.1 Luscinia luscinia | reverse complement strand
GAGAGGATTTGTCTTTCTCAGTTGAGCTTTTCACCTTGTCTCCTTGCGCATGCTCTCTTTTTAATCCTTTGGTCATTTTCCGGACTTTAGTATCAGTTCTCCTGGCTCAGGGGTCTGAGGTCTCCCCCTTATCCTGTGGTGCCTTTGTCCTTGCATCCGTGTTGGCACATTCTAGCTCTTGATCTCACCTTGTAGCCTTTTTCTCCTCCTGTTCTTCTAAGCATAGCAAATGTTTAGGTTCCATACGTTTTCGTCAGCCCTCTTTTAGTCAAAGCATTTCTCGATGCTTGGTTCTTAATTCTCAATTTCTCTACCTCAGCCCTTTTTTGGACAACCTGCTCCTCGCCCCTAATCTCACCACATCTGACATCGCCCATCTTGGACTGACATTGTAAAGCATTTAAAAAAATAAAAATATTTATTACTTAAATTTATTAAATAATAAAATAGACATATATATTTTCTTTTGATATTAATATTTTTATACTTATTTTTATATTTATATTGAAACCCCATACATTTTTAGCAACCAGAAAAATTGCTGGTCATTGATTCTAAGGAACACAATTCCCTTCATCCATTAATTGACCACTACTGGCTATTGATTTCTCCCTTTTATGATAATTAGTCCTATTTTTAGTCTCTTTGTCATCTTTTTAAAAATTTTCTCAGACAGGGTAAAACGGACCACTTTGGGGTCCATGGAGACAATTCTGGGGCACATTTGGGGCAGTCTTGGGTCTGGGAAAGGAATTTAGAGGGAACTTGAGGGTCTGAAGGACACTTCGGGGAGCCGGGTGGGCACTGGGCAGGGAACTGAGGGATTCTAATGGACACTTCGGGGTCCAGGGAAGCTCTTGGGGGTCCATGGGGTACTTGGAGGTCAGGGAGGGGAATCTGGGGCCCTTCGGTGTCTGGGTGGGCACTTGGGGGGTTTCGAACAAGGCTCTCCTGGGCGCAGGGGGTGATGGGAGTTGTAGGCGTGGGTAGGATAAGGTTTAATGGAGCCACGGAGCATCACGGGAGTTGCAGGCTCAGCTATGTCTCTCGGTGTGGCGCAGGGCATGATGGGAGATGAAGTCGTGGCTGGAATGGCACGCCACAAGAGCCACAGAGCATGATGGGAGCTGTAGTCCCGGAAGGGGCTTGAAGAGGCGTTTTGGGGTTCTGCAAAGAAACTACGGGACACTTTTGCGTCCGAGCCGTGACTTGAGGTCCTCGGGGGGAACGTATATGGTTCAGGAGCACTTGGAGGGAGCATGGGGAGCTACAACCGGGCTCTTTAGGGCCCGGTATGAGTTTGAGGGGCAGAAATAAGGAACTCTGAAGCCCCCGGGGATGAGAGGAGATGAATTCCCAGAAGTGGCAGTAACGGGAATCTATGGGGTTGGGAGCATTCAGGGGATTAGGCGACGCTTTTGGGCACTGAGGCGGCACTTACGGGACATGTAGAAGGAGGATACCAGGGGTTCTGTGGGGCACGGGGCATGATGGGTGTTGTAGTCCCAACTCCAATGGGGCTCAATCGGGCCGCGGGGAATGATGGGACTTGTAGGCAAAGAGAAAATACAACAGGCACTTCCCTCTGAGTCCCCAATCCCCAGCGCTGATTGGCTGCTGGCGGTGATGGACGGAGGCAGGAGCAGCACATTCACCTCCTCCAGTATATCCCAGTACAGCCCAGTTCATCCCCAATACAACCCCATACACCCCCAGTTCTCCTCCAGTCCCTCGCATTACAGCCCAGTTCATCCCCAGCACAGCCCAGAACAACCCCAGTGCCTGTCCAGGCCCTCCCAATAAACCTTAGTTTGATCCTATTCCCTTCCAGTTCCCCACAGTATTATCCATAGTATGCCCCAATGCCCCACAGTGTTTCCAGTGTCTCCAGTTTGTCCCAGTATCCTCCAGTTTCACTCACAGTATCCCCAGTTTGCCCCAGTACAGCCCAGTATTACTCCCAGTATGTCCTGGTATGTTCCAGTCTGTCTCTGTGTATCCCCACAGTCCATCCCAGTCCACCCAGATTCCCTCCCAGCATTCCCTATGTTCCCCAGTATGTCCCAGCCCTCCCCAGTGTTTCCAAGGAAACTTGAACTTCTCACAGTTATCGTGGCACCCAAACCCAGGGGAAATTTGTTTTTGATTTCATTAAAAATAAAAAAAATAAAAAAAAAAGCTCCTCTTTCCCAGATCTCCTAAAGAGAGGCCCTGAATCAATGTCAACCACAGAATGCTGCAATCATCTGTGCCCTAAAAAGAACAACAATAAAAACCAGCCTTTAAAATAGGAATGGATATTTCTAACAATCTCTTTGAAATATTTCTCCATAACTGGAGTTGAAAACTTTCCTGATGAACTGCAGCAGACCAGAGGGAAATCAAGGCAGAGCCATGGTTTGATAGGAACTCTCTCAAGAAGTCAGTCTTAATTCAACTCCAAAGTTTCTGATACCATTCATGGTTTCCACTGAGGGAGACAACTGAGAAATCGTCCCCAGGTTCTGGTTAGAGCAGGAAATTGGAGGCAGAGATGACAGATGGGCACAAAGAGAAGCCAAGCCTTGGTGCCTTGGGGCACAGCAGCGTCTGTGCCACCAAGGGCTGTGAGGAGACACCTTGTCCTGAGCCACTGGAGCCTCCTGGCACAGCCCCAGCAAGGCTGGGCACTGTCACCCCTTGTGCTGCCCTCAGCATCCCCCCCACATCTTAGTGGCCTCAGGGATCTGCTGGAATGAGCCCTTGGTCAAGAATGGCTCTGGGGGGTTCCTTATGCTCACAGGTACTGCAGGTTTTTCAGAGGACTTAGGGTTTAGCTTTTGCCTTGGAGTCTCTGAGAGGCTTTTGTGCAATCCTGGCCTCCAGTTCTCTCCTCCAAGGAGTCCATGAGGAGCCTGTGGTGGGGATGGACCTCAGCGGGACCCATTAATGCTTTGAGACACTTTGGGTTTTACTCTGACTTGGACTCCTGGAAAGGTTTCTGCAATCTCCTCTCCGGCCCTGAGGTTCCAGGGCTCAGCACCAAATGCACCACAGGGCTCAGTGGGATCAAGCAAGTCCTGACCAAGCATGGCGCTGCCTTGATTTCCCTCTGCTCTGACACGGTTCATGAGGAAGGTTTCCTGCTGTAGTTATGGAGAAATATTTCAAAGAGCTTCTAAGAAATATGCATTCCTACTTTAAAGAGTGTCTTTTACTGCTGCCCTCTTTAGAGCAGAGGTGATTGCAGCATTCAGTGCCTGGTATTGATCCAGAGTCTCTCTTAAGGAGGCCTATCCTGGTCACAGAAGTTGTGATTTGAGATCTGACCCAGTGTGGACAACCTTGCTCCACATTCTCCAATGATTTTGGGGATAAGGACTTGACAGCCAAAACTGTACAGAGTATGTTTTATTGCCAACTGGGACACACGGGGGGATATCTCCTCCAAACCATGCGTACCTGGTCAAGACAGGTTCCAGGTATAAATACACATTGATCCCACAAGCCCACACCTCCCTGCCCAGTCATCTCCACCTTCTCTCCCTTCCTATTATAATTAGCTGCCACACCTCCTGGTGTCATGTTCGGTGGTCTTTGGGATGAAGGCCACATGTCTTCTTTGGTGATCACTGTTTGACCTCTGCTTCTGGGCAGGCGCAGTGCAGGTTAGGCTCTCCCTCAGGTCAGCTTGTCCCGCTCAAAACCACCCATCTGGTCCTGGTTGGTTTCTGAATTCACGGGTTTCTGCTATGTCAGGTTTGTACAATAGCTAGGTCTTGCTTTGCTGAATTTTCATAAAGTACCCGAATGTTTTTTTTCCTGGCAACTAAGTTCCTGTGTGGTTTGTTACATACTGCTTCTGCTATGTGTTCTATTTCGCCTCTGCCTGCTTAAACATATTATAGGCTTCTAAAATTCTGAATTTTCAAAACCATATTTTTTGCCCATTTCACTAGACCACACTGGGAGTCTCTAGATCGTACTGGGAGGGGCTTTGGGCGCATCAACCCTTACTGGTTTATACTGGGAGCTGCCGCCAAGGGCCTCAGAATCTCAGGGGTGGCTCCCAGTGCTTACTGGTTTATACTGGTGCCCTCCCAGTCCATGCCTGGGAACACTGGCAGTCACTGCTGGCTGGGCAGGACTCCGAGGCCAAGTTGGCCTTTGCTGGGGCCCTGCTGAGCCTCAAGTTCTCCAACTTCTTGGCCTGGCACCACTGCCTGTGACTGCTGGCGCCTGCCAGGAACTCTGCGAAGTGTGAGGCTGGGGCACTGCCTCCTGAAAGGCTGAAGGAAGGTGAGAGATTTCCCATAAACATTCCCACAATTTTGCTGGATCCCCAAAATTTTCCATCCCCTCCCTCACCCAAATTTGGAGGGCTCTGTTGGGTTTAACCTGGTGTCCCTAAATCCCCATTGACTTTAATGGGTAGATTTGAACTCCTTCCCATCTGGGTGATGTCCCCTGCTGCCCTCATGAGATCTTGGGGCACCACCTTTGCCTCCCCCAGATCTGGAGCGGGTGCAGAACACTGTCTTCACTGACTACACAGACCAAAGTATCTGGGTGTACCTGCGCTGCATCCTCTCCTGAGGTAACTCAGGACTCCCACACACCCCTGGGGCCCTCATCTGAAGTTTGGGGTGCTCCCTGAATGTTGGCATGGCCCCCGACAGCTCCTCTGCTGTTGAGGGTCATCTGCATCCACATTCACTGGGAGGACACAACAGTGACTGTCATCTTCTCCTGGCCCACAAGGTGAGTCAGGACACTTGGGTGTCCCAAACATCACTTGGTTACCCGCAAAAATCACCTGGGTACACCTGGATAACCCTAGGTACACCTGAAAATCACCTGGGTAATGTCAAAAATCACCTGGATACACCTGGGTACCCATAAAAGATCCTGGATCACCCCAAAAATCACCTGGATATACCTGGGTACCCTTTGGACACCTGGATCACCCCAGACCCTTGTGGGCCCCCAAAACTGGTGTCCCTAAATCCCCATTGCTTTGACAGGGTAGACCTGTTGTCCCTAAATCCCTGCTGACTTCAATGGGGTAGACCTGGAATCCTTTTTATCCCCAGTTATCTTTGCTAATCTCTCCCAGAAGTCCCAGTTACGACCCAGTGCTCCCAGTAACCCCAGTGCCGCCACCCTTAGCCATTCCCAGTGCTTCCGGGAACAGCTCCCAGTTTGACTAGCTTGCCGTCCCAGTGCTCCCAATAACCCTTCCCAGTGTTACCAGTTTGCCCAGTTTCCCCCTTTCCTCCCTTCCAGTGGTTCCAGTTCCAGTTCCTCCCCAGTGGTTCCAGTTCCTTGCCCAGTGCTCCTCCCAGCCAGTCTCAGTGCTCCCAGTTTAATCAGCAACCTCTCCCAGTCAAGCCCTATTAATGGACAGACCAGGTGTCCCTAAATCCCCAAATGACTTCAATGGGGTAGATCTGGTGTCCCTCAATCCCCATTGACTTCAATGGGTAGACCCAATGTTCCAAAATTTATAGTGCTAAAAATCCCAATTCTGGGCTCAGAATTCCCGGAATTCTGAGTGACCCGTGAATGACCCCTGAATGACCAAAGAGTGATCAGTGAGAGACCCTGAGTGACCACTGAGCCCAGAGTGACCAGTGAGTGACCCTGAGTGATCTGTGAGTGACCAGTGACCCCTGAGTGACCAGTGTGACCACTGAGTGACCTGTGAGTGACCACTGAGTGACCCGAATGACCAGTGGCTGACCACTGAGAGACCAATAAGGGACCACAGAGTGAACAGGGAGTCACCGCTGAGTGACCCGAGTGACCCTGAGTGACATTCAGTGACCTGAGTGACTAGTGAGCAACCAGTGAGTGAACCCTAAGTGACCAGTGACTCCAGAGTGACCAATGAGTGACCAATGAGTGATCCCTGAGGGACCAGTGAGTTACCCTTGAGTGACCATAAATGACCCGAATGACCCTGAGTGACCACTGAGTGACCCCCAGCTGCAGCTCCAGCTCCTGCAGAGTCACCTCAGGCAGCTCCACCTGGGACCAAAAATGGCCAAAATTACCCCCAAATCTATCTGCAATTATCCTAAATATATCCCAAAAATTGTCCCAAAACTGACCCAAAAACTCATCCAAAACTCACCCAAAATTATCCCAAAACTGATGCAAAATACACCCAAAAATTCTCAGAAAATTACCCCAAAATTCATCTAATATTATCGCAAAATTATCCCCAAATTTTCCCCAGTCTGACCAAAATTCACCCCAAAATTCATCCAAAATTATCCCCAAATATCACCCAAAATTTACCCAAAGCTCACCCAGAATTCACCCTAAATTATCCCCAAATTCACCCAAAATTACCCTAAAATTAATCCAAAATTTTCCCCAAGTCTCCCCAATTTTTCCCAAAATCACCCAAATATATCCCCAAAATTCCCCCTAAAAATTACCTAAAAATCCCTCAAATTCCCCCCAAATTTTACCAAAAACCCCCCAAATTTCCAAAAAATTCCTTAAAAAATGTTTCCAAAACTGCCATAATCCCCATAAAATGACCAAAACTTCCCAAAATTCTCCCAAAAATTATCCCAAAATAAAAAAAAAATCGCCAAAATTTCCCAAATCCCCCAAATTCCCCTAAAATTTTCTCCCAAATTCCCAAAAATTTTCCCAGAATATCCTCAGTGTTTCCCCAAAAATGACCAAGACTCCCCCTAAATTTTCCCAAAATTCCCTAAAATTCTCCCAACCCCGCCCAAAGATGTCCCAAAAACCCCTAAATTGCCCCAAATTCTTCCCAAATGCCCCCAAAGTCCCCAGTTGGGTTGTTGCCGTGTTTTGGGGATTTCTCCCCACTTCTCACCTCGGGCAGTGCCGGGGGAGACGGGTGACTCTGGCTCCCGCAGGGTGATGGACTCGGTCGTGGCCACCAGGGTGCCACAATTTGGGGCATTTTAGGATATTTTTAGGAAATTTCGGAGTTTTTTTGAGATATTTTGGGGAATTTTGGGGAATTTTTAAAATTTTGGGAGGAATTTTGGGGATTTTTTGAAATTTGAGGGAATTTTGGGGATCTTTGGGACAATATTGGGTGAATTTTACAGAACTAAAAAATTTGGGGGGAATTTTGGGGAAATTTTGGTCCCACCTGGGGTGCCTCGATCTCCTTGTGGGGGGCGGTTGCAGGTCCTTGACCTGGGAATGGGGAAAAATCACAGGAATTTGGGAATAATGGAGGGAAATGGGAAAAAATGTGAGAATTTGGAGGAATTTGGGAAAATGGGAAAAATTTAATCAGAAATGGAGAGAAAAGCTTCTCATTTGGGGGAAAATTTGGGAAGAAAAAACGGAAATATTGGGGAAATTAGGGAAAAAATTGGGGGAGAAATGGGGGAAAAATTGGGGAAAATTGAATGAAATAGAAGGGGAAAACAGGAAATTGGAAAATTTAGGGAAAAGGGGAAATGTTGGGAAAAAATGATGAAACAATGGGGAAAAAGTCATGATTTAGGAAAATTGAATCAAAAACGGGGAAAACACAGGAAATCTGGGAAAATTTGGGGGAAAAGCAGGAAAAAATGGGGAAAATTTAATAAGAAATGGGGAAAAAACTTGGGAATTTAGGACTAAAATTGGGGAAAATTGAAAAATTTGCGGGAAATGGGAAAAACTGAGGAGAAACCAAGAAAAAAGGGATTTTAAAACAGATAAATTTGGGGGAAATTGATGAAATGAGATTTAAAAGATGGGATAAAAATTGAATAAAATAGGAAAAATGAGAAAAAATGGTATAAAAATTTGAAGAAATGGGAAAAATGGGGGAAAAAAGAGGAAAACTGGGAATAAAATTGGGAGAAAAATGGGACAAAATTGAGAAAAAAATGGGAAAAAAGGGGAAAAATGGGAAATAAATTGGAAAAAATTGTGAAAATTTGTGGGGAAATGAGATAAAATTGAGAAAAACATGGGAGAAAAACAGTAAAGGAATTGGGAAAAACTAGGAAAAAATGGGATAGAATTGCAGGAAATTTGAAAATACTGGGGAAAAATTTCTGGAAAATTTTGGGAAAAAAAGGGAGAAAATGGGATAAAATTGAGAAAAAATGAGAAGAAAACGGTAAAAATTTGGGAAAAATGGGAAAAAATTGGGAAAAATTAGGAAAAAATGAGATAGAATTGGGGGAAATGGAAAACTAGAAAAAGTGGGAAAATAGGGGAAAACTCCGGAAATTTGGGACAAAATTAGGAAAAATGGGATAAGAAATGGGAAAAATTGGATAAATTGGGGAAAATGGGAAAAAATGGGAAAAAGGAGAGAAAATTGGGATAAAATTCGGGAAAATGGAGAAGAAATGGGATAAAAAGGGATAAATTAGGGAAAATGGTAAAAAAGTTGGGGAAAAAAGGAGGAAATTAGGAAAAAGAGGGAAAACTGGCGAAAAAAATGGAGGAAATGGGGAAAAATGGGAAAAAATGGGAAAAATGAGGGAAAGGGAGAAAATTGGGACTTTGGGTTCAAAAGTATAAATTTAGGTTAAAAAGGAACAATTTGTTCTCACCTAGGGCAGCCCCACCCTCACGAGCCCAAAGAAGAGGTCGGGAGCCTCCTCCAGCTGAGCTCGGGAATCTGGGAGCAGCAGAGCCCTAGAACGGGCAAAAGCAAAATGGGAACAGTAGACAATGCAGGGGCTGGGGGCATTCAGGGGAAATTCAGGAGATTTCAGGGAAGTTTGGGGGAAATCTGGGGGATGTAGGGGAATTTGGGGGGAAATTTGGAAAATTTTGAGGGAATTTGAGGCAGTTTGGGAGAAATTTGGGGGAATTTTGAGGAAATCTGGGGGAATTTTCAGGGAGTTTTGAGGGGAAATTTGGAGGAAATATGGGAAATTTGAGGGATTTTGGGTAGGTTTTACAATGTTTGGAGTCGATCTGGGGGGATTTGAGGAAAATCTGGAGAACTATGGGTCTCCTTGAGCAAACCTGAGTTAATTTTACTCAATTTGGAGCCAATTTGGGGGGAATTTTGAGGTTTTTTGACAACTCTTGGGGGGCTAAGCTCGATCTTCACCAGGGGTTCTTTAAAGGGGTGAATTTTGTGGAATTTTCGGTGAATTTAGGGTGATTTTGTGGGGATTTTTGGGTGAATTTTGTGTGGAATTTTTGGTGAATTTTGGGTGAAAATTTTTAGGATTTTTGGGTGAATTTTGGGTGAAAATTTTTTAGGATTTTTGGGTGGAATTTTGGGTGAAAATTTTTTAGGATTTTTGGGTGGAATTTTGGGGGAATTTTCAGGATTTTTGGGGGAATTTTTAGGATTTTTGGGGGAATTTTTGGATGGAATTTTGGGTGAAATCTTGGGGGAATTTTGGGGTGAATTTTCTACTCTGGGGGGATTGGGAGGCGGGGGCGGGAGGCGGCTGTCCATGTCCAGCAGGGGGCGCTGCGCGCAGTTCAGCTGCTCCAATGTCACGGAAACTTCCTCTGCAAAAATGACCCAAAAACGGCCCAAAATGCCCCCAAATCCACCCCAAACCACCGCAAAATCAACCAGGAAATCCTAAAATGCCCCAAAATGGTAAAATCCTGGGAAAAAATTACTCCAAAATGCCCCCAAAATGGCTAAAAATGCCCCAAATCCACCCAAAACTACCCCAACATCTCCCTTTAAGGCCCCTATTTTTTTTTCCAAAATGTCACTGTCCGAGGGTCCCTTTGTGCCGAGACCACTCAGAGGGACATAGGAGGGTGGTTTGGGGTGCAGGGAATTCTTGAAGCGGCCAAAGAGAAACTGCAGGAGACAGTCGTCCGGGCTCAAGGCTTGTTTATTATCTGTTATCTATGAAGTGTTCTTGCTCGCGAGCAGCAGTCTGGTCACCACCGTGTCCAGGACGAAAGTCTGCCCACGAAAAGCTGGACTTATCTTTTATACTCTAAACTACATATTCTATGTTTACAATAACTTTCCAATACTACAGAGTTTTATTACTATGTCTAGTTTTGTCCCCAACCAATCTGTGATTCCCAGCATCCCACACCAACATGGAGAAGAAGAAGAAGAAGAAGAAAGAAGGACACCACACCCCAAATCCTCCATCTTGGCTTTGTGACTGATAACATAAACAATCCCAAAAACTACCTTTTCTACATGCTAACTATCTAATTCACACTCTAGTTTCTCTTAAAGCTTGCATTTCTTCTCTGAGAGGAGGCAAATGTTCCCATGGAGCTGAATCCAGCTCCCGGACACCCCTGGCTTCACTCGGGGGTCTCACAGGGGTCTGACAGGGGGGTTCTCGCACCCACAGAAGGTCCAGAGGGACTCCCTGGACCCCCACACAAAACTCTCCCAAAATTCCTCAAAAAAAGTCACCTAAAAATCCCCCCAAATCCCTCAAAATTCCCTAAAAATCACCTGAAAAGACCCAATATTCCCCCCAAATTCCCAAATGCACTCGAATAGTCCCCCAAAATCACTCAAAAACGTTCCCAAAATTGCCCCCAAAATCTCCTCAAAACACCCCCAAAATCCATCAATACTGCCCATATCCCAGATTTTTGCCAAAAATGTCCCCAAATCCATCACAAAATCCTAAATTCACAAATTTCATCTAAAACCCCCCAAAATCCCAAAATTACCCCAAATTTCCCTCAAAAAACCCCAAAACTCTCCAAATCCATCCCAAGAATCACCCCAAAAATCACAAAAAATCTCTCAAGAAATCCCAAAATCTTCCGCAAAATCCACCCAAAAACCCCAAAATCCCACAATGCTCCCCCAAAATTGCAAGAAATCCACCCAAAATTCTGCCTCAAATCTCCTTAAAACTGCCCCAAAACCACCAAAAATCCCCGTCAAAAACCACAAAATCTTCCAAATTTCTCCCCAAAATCACCCAGAAATCCCCCAAACCCACCCCAAAATTTCCCTTCACGACTCCAAAAATTCCTTAAAACATCCCCCAAAATGGCCTTTAAAAATGTCCCCAAACATCCCCTCAAAAAACCCCAAAATCTTCCCAAAATCCCGTAAAATTCCAACAAATCCACCCCATAATCACCTAAAAGTCCCCCCAAAATCGCCAAAATTTCCCCCAAAAATCTACTCAAAAAACCCCAAATCTCCCAAAGTTCCCCCGAAATATTCTCAGAAATCACCCAAAAATCTCCCCAAAACTGACCCAAAATCAAAATTTCCCCGAAATCCATCAAAATCCTCGCCAATCCACCCCCAAAATCCCCTCAAAACCACGAAAATTTCCCCTCAAACTTCCCTTAAAATCCACCCCAAAATTTCCCTTCAAGACCCCAAAAATTCCTTAAAATATCCCCCAAAGTCCCCTCAAAAATTTTCCCAAATATCCCCTCAGAAAGACCCGAAATCTCCCCAAAATTCCCCCGAAATTCCAACAAATCTACTTCGAAACTCCCCCATATATCTCCCCAAAATATCCCTCAAACTCATCCAATTATCCCCTTAAACCCCTTAAAATTCCAAAATTTCCCTAAAAATTCTACAAAATTGCCCCAATCCACCTCAAAAATCAACCCAAAATCCCTCAAAATTCCTCCCAAAAATATCCTCAGAAATCACCCAAAACTGACCCAAAACCAAATTTTCCCCCAAATCCACCAAAATTCTCACTAATCCACCCCTAAAATCCCCTTAAAAACCCCAAAATTTCCCCAAAATCCACCCCAAAATTTCCCCATAAGTCCTCCAAATTTGCCCCAAATCCACCCCAGAAGTGTCCAAAAATTCCCCCAGAAGTGCCCCAAAGATTCCCCCAAGATCCCCCAAATTCCGCCCCCCCCCCCAAAATCCTCCAAAATTTCCTTAAATGAACAGACTCAAAACAACCCAAAATCCACCCAAAATGCCCTCAAAAACCTCTCTGAAAATGGCCGAAAATCCATCAAAATAACCCAAATTCTCCAGTGAACACAGTCAAAATTCACCCCCAAAATCCACCCCAAATGAGCTAAAATTGACAAAGAATTACTCATCAAACACTGAAAATGACTAAACACTGAAAGTGACCGAACACTGAAAAGATCCACCAGAAATCTCACTGAAAATGACCCAAAAGCCCCCAAAATCCACCATAAGATGTGCAAAAATTGGTAAGAAATTACTCAAAATCCACTGGAAATGAACTAAAACGACCCAAAATCCACAAAAATCCACCCAAAAATCTCACTGAGAATGGCCCCAAATCTGATTAAAACTACTGAAAACACCCTAAATCCCACCAAAGATTACCCCAAACGCCCAAAACCCATTAAAAATGAAACAAACTGCGCTAAAAATTACCCCAACCCCCCAAAAAAACTCTGAAAATGACCCAAAATGACTCAAAAATCCACCCCAAATGAGCTAAAATTGCCTGAACATAACCCAAAATCCACTGAAAATTACCCAAAAGCCCCAAAAATCCACTCAAAACAATCCAAAATCCACCCGAAATCCACAGAAAATTACTCCATGCCCCCCAAAATGCACAGTAAATGACCAAAAATTGCTGAAAATCACCCCAAATCCACCCAAAACGAGATAAAATTTGCCTAAAATGAGTCAAAATCCACCAAAAACCCACAGAAAATCACCCAAAACACACTGAAAATGACTCGAAATCCACTCAAAATGACCCCACATCTACCCAAAATGAGCTAAAATTGACCGAAAATGATCCAAAAGCCACCGAAAATAACCCAAAAGCCACCCAAATTGAATTGAAATACTAAAATTAGTCAATCCCCCCAACATCCACCAAAAATGAGCTAAAAACTTTCAGAAAATGACCCAAATCCTCCCAAAATGACCCCAAATCCATGGAAAACGACCCAAACCTCCCCAAAATCCACCCAAAATTCACTGAAAATCACCCAGAATCCACCCCAATCAACCCCAAATCCCCCCAACCCCCACCGAATCCTCCCAAAATGACCCCAAACCCCTCAAAAACAACCCACCCCCAGCCCAAAAACACCCCGACCCCCAGCGGCCCATCACCCCCAAGGCCCGCACCGTCCCCAGCCCCTCAGCAGAGGGTCCCCGAGCAGCCCGTGTGTCTGCGAGCAGCTCGGGCTGCAGAACGCGCTGCAAACTCGCCCCAGCCGCCATGAACGGCAATCCATGGCAACCCATTTGTAACGGTGCGAACGGACTTTGTTAACTTGGACTAATCGGGGAACGAGGCGAAAAAGGCTACTTGGGGCAAAAAAAAAATGGAGAAAATCCGCTCGGAAGTGGCAAAAAATGGCAATATAAATCAGTTAATAATGAAATATTAATTAACTAAAGGGGATTTTTTTCATTATTTAGGGAAAGAAAAAGGCAAATTTTGCCCCAAAGAACCCCTAAAACTTAATTGGCTTTAGATGCCCAAATTGAATGCAACAATCAATAAATACTTAATAAGTTAAATAAATACTTAATAATTAAAATAATTATACTATAAATGCAATTACATTTAAGTTAGTGGGTAAACCCGGGGATTTTTGACCTGAAAGAACACTTAAACCGCTCCCAAATTTAAAAAATATCTCCTACTTATGAATAAGCGTTATTAAATATTAACTAAATACGAATAAACTTGGCATAATGAAGGCAATATTTGTTATTTAAAGACAAAACAGGAGTAAAGGCAAGAAAATGCCTCAAAGAAGACCCCAAAAGCCTCAAAAAGCTCCAAGTTATGCCCCATAATTGAATTAGTATTTAATTAAGCATTTAATTAAATAGTTTAATTAAATACAAATAAATTAAAAGAACTTTAAATAATTTTAAAATTTTAAAGGTTAAAAGGCGAGTTTAGGGCCTTAAACAAGCACGAAAACCATCTATTAAATAAAGTTCAATCAATTAAATCTTAATAAGAAATACTATTAAACCGGAGCAAAACTTAGTTTTATTTAGTTAAGATATTTAATTAAAGAGGTGATACAGATAAATTTGAGTCCAAAATGGGTTCAAAACGCCACTTTAGCCCAAAAATCGCTCCAGCAAAGCTTGAAAAGCCCCCCCACAAAAGCGGCCAAACGCCACAACTAAAATCAATACAGTAATTACTTAATTAAGTTATTTAAGAGATTAAATTTGTAGAACACTTAAAACACGCTCTAAACCCCACTCTGGTTTCCCTTTTCAAAACCCAAAATAGCCTCGAATCGCCCGCCGCGGCGCCAATTAGCGCCTTAATCGGTCGTCGCGAGCACCTCGCCACTAATTCAGTTAACTGAAATAATTAAATGAAGCAATTACTGACTTACACTGCCGCATGAATCTCCCACCGCCGCCACCTCCCGACTCAGCGTGAGAGCGCTTCGTCGCCTCTTTTATTACCGTGGTAGTCCCACCCCCTTTGCCACGTCTCAGCCAATCACGACGCCACTTGCCTCTAAATAGCCCGCCATCGTTTCTGACCTGTTTTTTCCTGCTCAGCCAATCAGCACACGGCTTTACACCCGACAACAGGCGCTGGCCAATCAGAGAGGAGTATGAAAAAGGCGGAAAACGCTCAGCCAATGGGAGTGCCGGGTACGGCACGGCGCGTGGCCAATCAGAGCGCTGCTGCCGTGAGGGGAGAAGAGGGAAAAATGGCGGCCGGGAGCAATGGAATGGGGGGCGGGGGGAGGAATCGGAGTGATTTGGGGTTGTCCAAGGTGGGATTGGGGACTTCTAGGTGGGTTTAGAGGGAGATTTCAAGGATTTGGGAGCGTCCCTGTGGGGTTTTGGGAGGTCTGCGTGGATTTTCGGGTGAATTTGGGGCATTTTGGGGAATCCCAGGTGGGGTTTGGGGGTTCCTGGATGGGTTTTGGGCGAGATTTGAGAGATTTGGGGGGGCTCCATGAAGGATTTTGTTGAGGATTTGAGGGGTTTGGGGGAACTTGAGCGACTTTTGGGGGGTCCCACGTGGATTTTGGTGTGAATTAGTGGGATTTGGGGGCTTCTGGGTGGGGTTTCAGGGGTCCCGGATGGGTTTTGAAGAGGTTTTGGTGGATTTTAGGGTGTCCTGGGTGGATTCTGGGGAGAATTTGGGGGATTTTGGGGGATCCTAGGTGAATTTTGGGGTGAATTTTGGGAATTTGGGGGGATCCAAGGGGGAATTTAGGGGTCCTGGTGAATTTAGGGGTCCCAGGTGAATTTTGGGATGAATTTGGGGGTCCCAGATGGGATTTTAGGGTTAATTTGGGAGATTCTGTTGTCCCAGGTGAGAATTTGGGGGGTCTCAGGTAGGGTTTGGTGTCCCAGAAGGTTTTGGGGTGAATTTGGAAGATTTTGGGGGTCCCTGAGAAATTTTGTTGAGGATTTGAGGGGTTTTGGTGGTCTCAGGTGGGTTTGGGGGAAAATTGAGGGATTTTTGGGAATCCCAGGTGGATTTTAGAGTGAATTTGGAGGGTTTGGGGGCACGTGGGAGGGTTTCAAGGGAATTTGAGAGATTTTGGGGCGTCCCTGATAGATTTTGTTGATGTTTTTGAGGGATTTTGGGGGGTCCCCGGTGGATTTCAGGGGTCTTGGGGTGTCCAAGTTGGGATTTGGGGAGTCCGGGTGCATTTTGGAGGGAATTTGATGGATTTTGCGAGGTCCCTGAGGAGTTTTGGGGTGAATTTGGGGGCTTTTGGGGGAGATTTGAGGAATTTTGGGGAGAGTCCCTGAGACAGGGGATTGAGGAGGAAACAGTTCATCAGAAACCAGGACAACGAGGAATGCCTGACATTGACTGTGCTTGCAGAAGGCGCGAGGACAGACAGACGTGTTTGTGATAAACAGTCTGAACTTGCCAACAGGGTGAGGGCTGCAAGGCTACCAGTGATAACTGATAAATGCAAAACCCTGAACCAGCAAGAACTCATCGCCACGTGTCTGGAATGTGCCCAGAGGGCTAAGACACGTGCTCCGGAGACAAAGTTAAAAAGTTCAAGTGCAATGTAGAGTTTGGAAGCTTTCGTCAGAGACCCCCGATGACCTCTGAATTGGGGAGGCGCAAGCGCAAAAGGAATTTTGGTTCATTTTAATACAAAATGAAAGTAGGCAAAGCTAAGCTAAGTCATAAATATGTATTAAGCATATTGTGTAATTGTAAACTTTAAAAAAAAAATAGAGCAATAGTTTAAAGTTTTAACGTGCATGCTTTAAAAAAGAAAAAAACTATCCCACGTGCACCCCAACGCTAAATAAATGCATACCTACTTTATAACTCGTAATTTCTCAGGAATTATAAAGTCTTTTCCGCATATCAGCGGCAGCTTTGGTCTGGCAGAAATCCTACGCCCCACGGAATTCTAGCAGGCAGAAGCCGCACGGGCTCTTCTACAGGCTCCAGCGGCCCGGAGCCGGCTGCCCAAGCAGCCCGGGACCGGCGGGGCGCCACCGCAGCTCCCCGGGCAGCCGCCGGCGCTGTGCCCCCTCCAGAGCCCAGCCCAGCGGCTGCTGGCCGCGCCTCCGGGCTGTGCGGGCAGGGGAGGCCGGGGCCGGGCGCCGGTAGCGGCGGGCAAGGGGACAGAGCCCGCCCCCACCCTTCCCTCCTGCCGCTCTCTGCAGCTGGCAGAGGACAGGAGCCGAGCGGCCGAGCACCTGCGCCAGGCCGTGCCCTACCTGCAGAGCCCACAGGAACCCCTGCGAGAGGCGGCCGTCAGGTTCATAGGTGAGCCCAGGCTCCCTTCCCGGCCCGGCGCAGCTCGGCCCCAGTCCCGCCTGCTGGCCCGGCAGCGCCATCCGGGCCCGGCGCCGCGGAGCCCCGGCTGCCCTCGGGGCTGCTGCCGTGGCCTTGGGCGGCAGCATGCGCCAAGGGCCCGGGCTGAGCCTGCCGGCCAGGAGGGCGAGTGGCCGCAGGGCTGGCAGCGCCGCTGGCAGGGAGCTGTGCCGCTGGGCAGAGCCGTGACGGGCTCTGTGTTCCCAGGGCTCGCCGGGCGGAGCTTGCGGGGGCAGCAGGAGGAGCTGCAGCTGATCTGCAGAGGTGAGTGAGGGCAGCGGGCTGGCAGCGGGGCTGGCAGGAGGAGCTGCAGGCCCTGCTCCCTGTGCGGACGGGGGTGGCGTGGGCAGAGCACACAGAGATTTCAGGGACACATGGGGGATTCGTGGCCAGCAGCTTCGGGCTGATCCCGGTGGTCCCTGATCCTTCTTGCCCATGGCTAGAGCAGGCTGGGATGGCCCTGGCATGGGGATATGCTCGGGTCCCTAGAGATCTGGGATCTGACTATGGCTCTGTTCCTCTCTCTTCCAGCCCTTGAAGACATGGCAGATGAGGCCAGCCTTGCTGTGGGAAGCCTGGCAATTCAAACTTTGTATGTTCTCAGGGCCGTAGAGCGGCCTCCGATCTCCATGTTCCAGAGGCTGCGACATCAGCTCCGCCGGGCCTGGAAGACCCGGCCTCGTCTGTCAGGCCTCGGCTGGCTGCGCTGCTGGAGCTCTGCAGAGAGCTGATCTGGGAGGTTCTGTCTGCTGGGGCCACCTGAGCCAGCAGGGATTTTCTTTCTTCAAGATTGTTCTTTTCTTCTTTGTGTTTTACTTTAGTGTAGGAATACGGGATGTGTTAGAACAGACTGACTCCCAGGTGCTTTCTTTTGCTACCCAGGGTCTGCAGGGCATCAGGGAAGAGGGGGAGAAGGGTGCTTGTGCTCAGCGAGCTGCCCAGGTGTGCAGTGTTGCAGAGAAAATGGCCAGAAGCCCCTCGGCTTTTGGTGGTTCTGCTGAAGCCTTTGTGCTGGTGACAGAGCAGATGGGCAGGGGCTGGTACTGCGGAGATCCCTGTGAGACCAGTGCCTGGAGATGGTGCCCCCAGTGCACGTGGGCTTTGGCTCCCTCTGGCACAGAAGCCCCCAGGGCACAGGTCTCTGGGGCAGGAGCTGGGCACCAGCGCTGCCAGGGCTCAGGGGGTGGCAGGTCTGCTTGGGCTGGGACTCTGCCACTCCTGCTGATTGTGGTGCTTGCCGGGTCCCAGGGGTCAGAGCAGCATTCATGCCCTGGCCCACACATTCCTTGTCTGTGCCCTTGGTTTAAGGATGGCCACCAGCCGGGACGTGTTTCCTGTAGAATCGCCCCAACCAGGCCAAGAGAAAGTTGTGAGACAAAGTCCAAGAAGTGGGTGTTTGCTTTATTCACTGCTTCTGGTGCAGGGATCACTCCTCCTCACAGTGCACACCCAGGCACACAGAAATTACAGTACATGGTTATACTTAATGCACATTCATAGTTTTCCTTAGAAAAGGTGTGGTTATGCAAATTATTTCTTAAAACTCACTATTTCCATTAGCATTCGCGAAGCTCAGACGCAGTGCTCGGGTGGTGGCACTGAGGAAGGCTCCATGTCTGAGTTCTTCAGTGGTCCCCAGATGAAGGCTGGACGTCTTCATCATGGTGCCCTTTTCACATTTCTCCTCTCGGCATGTGCAGTCTCTCGTTAACTGTTTCACAAGGACCTGCTGTCCTGTAGCTTCCTGAGGCTTCTCTCTTGCAGGTGCCCTCCAGGCACGACTGCAGGACTTGCTGACTGGGAGCTTTTCCGAGGCATCTCTCCTGCAAGTAGCCATGAATCCAGTCTCTGACATGGAGCAGAGACCCCCAAGAGTGCCCAAGCTGGCCTGGGTGATGGAGGAGGAAGAGAGCCCTGGAGCTGCCCCAGCACAGGAGACTGAAGAGATGGTGCCGTTCCAGGCAGCGCAGGAGGGTGTGGCAGAGCTGTGCCTCAGGGCTGGTGCCTGCATCCAGCTTGGCCCCATCCCATCCCATCCCATCCCATCCCATCCCATCCCATCCCATCCCATCCCATCCCATCCCATCCCATCCCATCCCATCCCATCCCATCCCATCCCATCCCATCCCATCCCATCCCATCCCATCCCATCCCATCCCATCCCATCCCATCCCATCCCATCCCATCCCATCCCATCCCATCCCATCCCATCCCATCCCATCCCCATGTGGTTAAAGTTTAAACTTGATAGTCCAGGTTGGAGTTGAAGTCCGAGGTTGGATTTGGTGATCAAAGGTTGTATTTGAAGCTGAAAAGTTGGATTTTAAGGTCCTGGGATGGATTTGGTGGGCAACGCTGGGAAGCCATGGAATAATGGCATTCCGGGCTCTGAGAATTTAGAATTTAAATTTATGATTTAGAATTTAGAATTTTTTACTCCCCTCCAAGATTTGCACTAAAAGAATGGAATTACAGATTCCCGATATCAGGAATTTGGAATCCTCCAGCTTTCCACCCATATCCCCATGGAATAACAGTAGTATGGGTGTTGGGAATCTTGAATCCTCCAGTTCCCCTCCCATATTCCCATGGAATAATGGTATTCCGGGTGTCAAGAATTTAGAATCCCAAATAAGCTGTCCTAAAATTCCATCAAATTCCAAAGGAATAACAGCATTCTGGGTGTCAGGAATTTAGAATACTCCAGTTCCCCACTCAAATTCCCATTGAATAACGGCAGTCCAGAATCCTCCAGCTGCCCTCCAAATTCCCTCCAAAACCATGGAATTACAGCATTCCAGACATGGTGAAGTTGGAATCCTAAAGTTCTCTTCCCAAATTCCCATGGAATAATGGCATTCCTGGTGTTGGGAATTTCAAACCCTCCAGTTCCCCTCACAAATTCCCATGGAATAATGTAATTCCAGGTGTCAGGAATTTTGAATCGTCCATATGCCATCCCAAATTCCCATGGAATAGCAGTCATACAGGCATGGGGAATTTGGAATCCTCTAGTTCCCCTCCTGACTTCCCATGGAATTGCAGCATTTTGGGCATTGAGAATTTAGAATTCGCGAGTTCCCTTCCCAAATTCCCAGGGAATAACAGACTTATGGGCGTCAGGAATTTGGAATTCCCCAGGTCCTCACCCAAATCCCCATGGAATAACAATATCTGTTGCATTGGGAATCTTGAATATTCCAGTTCTCCTCCTAAATTCCCATGGAATAATGGAATTCCAGGTGTCGGGAATTTAGAATCCCTCATACACATTCCCAAATTCTCACCAAATTTCCATGAAATAACAGCATTCCAGGTGTCAAGAATTTCGAACACTCCACTTCCCCTCACTAATTCCCATCGAATAACGGCATACCGGGCGTTGAGAATTTAGCATCCTCCTGCTTCCCTCCAAGATTCCCACCAAATCCATGGAATTACAGCATTCTGGGCATTGGGAATTTTGAATCCTCCAGCTCTCCTCCCAAATTCCCATGCAATAACCATATTTCAGGTGTTGGGAATTCTGAATACTCCACTTCCTCTCCCAAATTCCCAATAAACTGCCACGGAATAATGACATTTTGAGTGTTGAGAATTTAGAATCCTCCAGTTCCCCTTCCAAATTCCCTCCACAGCCATGGAATAAGGACATTCCGGGCATTGGGAATTTCAAATCATCCAGCTCCCTTCCCAGATTCCCATAGAATAGCTGCATTCTTGGTGTCGGGATTTTTGAATCCTCCATACGCCCCCTAAATTCCCGTAAAAACCTTGGAATTACGGCATTCAGGGTGTTGGAAATTTAGAATTCTCCTGCTTCCTTCCCAGATTCCCATTAAAACTATGAAATTAAAGCATTCCATGCATTGGGAATTTAGAATTCCCCAGTTCCCCTCCCAAAACCATGGAATTACTGAAACACTAATCTTAGGGAAATCATGATTTTTGTTAAAAGTGAGTTATTTGCTCAAGTTAATTAAAAAGCAGACGGATAAATAGTCCTTTCTGAAAATAATTAAAAGCTAGATGTTAATTAGGAGAAACCAGGCTTGAGATAGTTATCTGAAACTTAAATAATTGATTGCCTGTCATTTTATGTTTGCTCAGCTGTGCTTGCAATGGGAAAAGATGAAACCAGTAAGTAGATCCAAGGAAACACAAACAATTGCAACAAGAAACTTATTCAAAGTCACAAAGAGAAGGAAATTGGAGTTCGCCCAGAAATCATTTGTATTGTCATCGACAGAAAAGGTCAAGAGTTTAGGGTGAGGGAGACTCACCTTACTACCTCTTTTTAAGACCCCCTCCCCACAAAAACGACCCCAGACTTCATTTAAGAAGCCAATCACGTCCATTCAAACCAATTACCATAAGAAGAGGAGGCTGGGAGGTGCTGTTATTATGAATATGCAATTGTTTGAAGCTTTTGTCAATAAATAGACTCTGTGATCACCTGTGATTTTGCAGTGCGTATTAGAGGGTTACCTCATGCTGCTGCCCAGCGCAGAATAAACATACACTTTCTAACTTTAAATTGTTAGAGTCTTTTGTCCGTCACAGTTGAGAATCGGTATTAGACCAATACTCATATTTTGGTAAATCATTCCAGAGGAAGCCGTGGCTCATTGGCAGCCTCTGCTGCAGGAAGGGAGGCGATGCCAGGCACAGTCACAGGAGGTAATTGCTTTGCCTTTGGGCCTGAGCCTGCTGAGCCTTGAGCTGCCATCTCTGCTGCTTGGCACTGCAGGCACACAGCATGACCTGACCCCCTTGGAGTGCTCAGTTCCCTGCAGAAGGGGATCCCAGCACACCATGGAATGGCTCCCATCTGGGCTCCTTCTAGACTGAGGTCGTGACTTGCATCATTTGGAAATGCTGGTAAACCATGGTTTAAGGATTTTGGAGCTTGGTGAAGGTAAATTATCAGCAACTGTTTCCTAGTACAATAATCATTGTCCAAGTGTAAACATTGTCCAGAGCAATATTCATGTGTCGTTTCCCTTAAGATCCTCTGAAGTTTGATGGATTCTGGATATCTTGGCCTGGAAATTTCTCGTCTTGTGCCCAACAGTGGTCCCACAGGATCACTGTCAGTGGGAGGAAGGAGCATTTAGCTATCAATCCTCTTCTTGTGTGCAATGCTAGTGTCTCCTTCTGTGTGCTCTGTGCAGCCACAGACAAGAGCAGAGAGGGAAGGGAAGGGCCCAGGGCTGTGCCCCGGGGCTGTGCCTTGTGCGGCTCCTTTGCCAGCCCAGGCAGCCTGAGGATCTCCTGCAGTGCTGGGAGCTGCTCTGTCCTGCCTTTCTTTGCAGATGAACCTGTTGATGAAGATGATCTGGAAACCCAACCCATACCCATTTCTGAGGCTGATGATGAGGAAGATGATGAGGGTAGGTCAAGACCTTTCCCCCCGGGGGAGCTGCCAGCTCAGAGCCCAGAGCTTGGCCAGGGGGGCATCACTGCGGGTGCCAGGACAGAGCCGTGCACATGTGTGCCCTGGCCCTGTGCAATCCCCTCACTGCTCCTGCAGCTCAGTGCTGCCTGTGCAGAGCAGCAGAGGTGACAAGCTGCTGTGGCTGTTGAGTTACAGGTGTGTCTGCAAGGAGGACTTTCTCAGGTCCTTTGCTGGATGCTGCACACAGGCCCAGCTCCCATCACAGAGGTGACCCCACAGGCTGAGCACTGCTTTTGTGGGATCCATTCCTGGAAAATGGAAATACTTTCTGTTTCGGGCCCAGGAGGAAGAACAAATCTAGAGGAAATAGTAAGTCCCTGGGGGAATCCAAACACCTGGAACAGATGCTGAGTCATCTGGAGAGACGCCATGGTTGGTGCCTGTCCATCAGCCTTCTCCAGAGGCTCAGCAGCCGGGGGCTTTCTCTGCACATCTGGACACGCCATGCCCGGCACAGTGGGAAGAGATCCATGGTGCCTCGCTGCCCCGCTGCTGCTGTCACACCCTGCAGGGCAGTTTCCCAGCCTGGCCTGGCTGCAGCTTCTCCCCAGCCTCTGCTGGAAGGCATTTGGCATCAGCTGACAGGGAGCCCAAAGTGCCCCACGGGCCATGCACACCCTGAGATCCCCTGCAATTTCCTGGTCTCAGGGTAGATCAGGAGGGGCAGATGTTTGGAGAAGGGTGGGTCCTGGATCCGCTCCAAAACCCTGGGCATTTTCCTTATCCTTGTCTGTGACAAATATTGTCTGGAGAAGACCGGCATAAAGAGGAATTATCCCGTGCAGTCTCAGGGGCTTGGATACTGAGCAGCCCTGTGCCAAGGGGTGCCAAGGTGCCTGCAGGCCCCAGCTCTGGGGGAAACAGAACATCCTGGCCGTATCCACCAATCTGCCAGCTCAGCAGTGAAGCACAGCTCAGGCTCACACTCCCCATTGCTCCCCAGATGCAGTTGGGACCTCAGCACATGCTGAAAATATCTGGAAAAGCATGAGAAGAGTTTTCTGCTGGGGAACACATTGTTTGATTAAGTTAATGGCCATTGTGGCTGGTGGGGCACTGTTGTTGATGATGTGCTATGCCGAAATCTGGTATTGCTGGAAGAGGAAATGGTGCATGTTTTGCTGATCTCTGCACCAAACAGCTTCTTTTTAAAGGCTACTGAAGGGAAACACTCCCAGTGAGGCTGCTGTGGAGTTATGGATGGTCAGTGGTTGTCCAAATAGCTCTGCTGAGGGTTCTGCTGCTGCCCAGTGCTTTAATTGGCTTCTTAATTGCTGGTCCTTGTCCTGGGGAGCCCACTGGGGCTGCAGCCAGTGCTGGCTCCCACTGAGGCTGCGTGGCCAAGAGCAGCCCCGGGAGCAGCGGGCAGAGGCAGAGCAAGGTGGGGAGGAGAAAGAGCAGGGACCAGATTGCCCTTGAAAGGCAGACATGCTCTGGGCCCACTCCTGGCCAGGGACCCTGCCCAGAGCCATGCCCTGCTGGCTGGGGCCTTGAGGGGCAGCTGTCCAGCTGGGCCAAGGTGTGCCAGCAGCTCCAGCTGTGCTGGGGAGCCTTGCCAGCTCTGGGCTCTGCTGTGCAGGAGGGTCCCTGTGTGCCAGCAGCAATTGGGGCCTCAGCCACTCCTCTCTCCACAGTCACCCTGCTGCAGCTCCAGCATTTGGCCAAGAAGGCACGACTCTCCCTCGCCCCCAGGGAGCCCAAGGACCATCTGGCTTGACAGCTCTCAGAAATGGCCTCAGCAGCAGCAGTGCCCAGGAAAGCAGAGCACCAGCTGTCCGTGCCTTCCCCATGGTCTCCCAGCCTGGCCCTCAAGTGGAAGCCCCTCGAGATCCCCCCACCTCCTGCCCTGCTGAGCCAGCCATGGCAGAACTTGGGCCACCAACAGCTTGGGGCATCTGCTCTTTTCTACAAATAACATGTGTTGCTTGTGGGTAACATCCAGAAGCAGTGGATGAGGGAATTGAGTCCAGCATCCAGTAAATTTGCAGATGACACCAAACTGGGTGTGAGTGTGGATCTGCTGGAGGGTAGGAGAGTTCTGCAGAGAGACCTGGACAAGCTGGATCCAGGGCCCAAATCCAACAAGGTGAGGTTTAACAAGACCAAGTGCCAGGTCCTGCACTTTGGCCACAACAACCCCTGCAGTGCTACAGGCTGGAGACAGAGTGGCTGGACAGTGGCCAGGCAGAAAGGGACCTGGGGGCACTGATGGACAGGCTGGACTAGAGCCAGCAAAGTGCCCAGGTGGCCGAAAAGGCCAATGCACCTGGCCTGGATCAGAAGTGGTGTGGCCAGTAGGAGCAGAGCTGCTTGGCCTGCCCCCAGCTCTGCATACAGACATTGCTGCTGCAGCTTCAGAGAAGGAACAAAAGGGGAATCTCCAGTGAAAACTTCTCTGAGAGATTGTTTAATTCATTCAAAGCCGCTGAGAGCACAGCCCCTCACTGACAGTTTGTGGTTACAGCAAAGGTGGAAAGATAAAAATAAGAAATGACTCAAGCAATGACCTTCCTTTGTGGATAATATTAAAAAACTAAGATACAGGGAAAAAACCAACACAACCAAACAAAAAAATTCTATCAAAAATGACTTTTATTACAAGTGACTGGCAGAAACTGGCCAGCAGTTTTGTGTTCCTGAAACCATCTAGTCATCAGTCTCTACACTGCAGCCTTGAGCACCTGGTTCCTAAGGCTGTAGATGAGGGGGTTCAGGGCTAGAGGCACCACTGAGTACAGAACTGACAGTGCCAGATCCAGGGATGGGGAGGACATGGAGAGGGGCTTCAGGTTAGCAAATGTCCCAGTGCTGATAAAAAGAGAGACCACGGCCAGGTGAGGGAGGCAGGTGGAAAAGGCTTTATGCTGTCCCTGCTCAGAGGGGATCCTCAACACAGCCCTGAAGATCTGCACAGAGAAGAAAACTTTGAACACAAAACATCCAAGTGCTAAAGAGATGGAAAACATAATGAGCCCAAATTCCCTGAGGTAGGAGCATGAGCAGGAGAGCTTAAGGATGTGTGGGATTTCACAGAAGATCTGGCCCAGGGCATTGCCATGGCATAGAGGCAGGGAAAATGTATTGGCTCTGTGCAGCAGAGCATTGAGAAAGCCACTGGCCCAGGCAGCTGCTGCCATGTGGGCACAAGCTCTGCTGCCCAGGAGGGTCCCGTAGTGCAGGGGTTTGCAGATGGACACATAGCGGTCGTAGCACATGATGGTCAGGAGAGAATACTCTGCTGAGATGAAGAATAGAAAGAAAAAGAGCTGAGCAGCACATCCTGAGTAGGAGATGGTCCTGGTGTCCCAGAGGGAATTGTGGGTGGCTTTGGGCACAGTGGTGCAGATGGAGCCCAGGTCACTGAGGGCCAGGTTGAGCAGGAAGAAGAACATGGGGGTGTGCAGGTGGTGGCCGCAGGCTACGGCGCTGATGATGGGGCCGTTGCCCAGGAGGGCAGCCAGGGAGAGGCCCAGGAAGAGGCAGAAGTACAGGAGCTGCAGCTGCCGTGTGTCTGCCAATGGCAGCAGGAGGAAGTGGCTGATGGAGCTGCTGTTGGACATTTGCTATCTCTGGGCATTGGGTACTGCCATGGAGAAAAGGACAGTGAAGAGTTAGAGGAGGTATCTGTAACCAAAATCAAAACCATTTTCTATACACCCTGCCCTGAACACACAGACACCCTTTTGGGTTTTAAGAGTTCTGTGGTATCCTTTATAAGCTCTTCCCGTGTCTCTCCTGGTATTCTTGGATATCAAACCCTCAGCATTTCTGCTGTACCCAGGGAGAACAGAGCAAGTTTTGTGAGACAAAGTGATCAGTGGCAAGTGATGGGAGATGGTGTGTCATTCTGGCCTTTTCAGAGTTTCTCTGGGCTTTAGCCTTTCTCAGGTGGAGGGTTTCCCTTAACAAATCACAAGGTACTGAGAGCAGATGGATCCACCACAGCCCAGCACCACATTTGTTAACCAAGGACTCACGTTGCTCATTTCACCAACTCAAGAGCATTTCCGGTGTCAGAACATCTCTGCCTTTCCCCGTGAGTCTTTCAGATAACACGAAGATGCATTTGGACAGACTGGCATCCTGGATTGATTGAGTTTGGACTGAAATCTCAGAGACACTTCCAAGTGTCCCAATGATGGCATTGGAGTAAGGGAGATCCAGCTCCTTTCTTGGCTGCACTGACAGCATTGCCCACAGCCAGGCACTGGGGACAGCGTCACCCTGAGCCAGCTGTGCCCCCCTCCCAGAGCCCCCAGTGCCGAGAAGCTGCTCCCAGCCCTGTGCTCTGCCGAGGGAACTGGGCCCGGGGCTACAGAGCTGCCCCAGGGCTCTGCGGCAGCTCTGCCTGCACAGGAGAGGCTTCACGCCTTGGACCCCCAACCCTGAGGGCAGCGGCTTGGCTGGGGGACAGGAGGGAGGGGACTTGTTCAGAGAGAGGGGCTGCACTGCAGGGGATCCTATGGAGATCTCTAAATGCTCCCTGCCACAATATTTCTGAGTTTGTTTTCTCTCATTCCCTGATCTTCACTCTGCATCCAGGAGATTTTCCTCCTGCAGGTGTTTCCCTGTCTCTGATCTCTCACTGCTAGCACTCACAGACCCCAAATCTCCAGAAACTCTCCTTGGCCCTACCCTGCCTGTTTGCAGGGCACTGGCTGGGGCAGGTTCTGTTTGCAGCTTGGAAAAAGAACAAGACAGATGGAGCCTGATGCATCCAGCCAAGGGGATGCTGGTGTGGTCCATGGGCAGAGGAACGGCTAAAAGCACATTAGTCATCTACTGTTAACCTCTTAGTCATTAAAAACATTTTGGATGTCTCAGGCACTTGTCAAAATTCATAGTATCTTAAATATTTATCTCCCCTTCCTCCCTGCCATTCTCCAATAGTAGGAAACTGAATACAAAGACTTAGGAAATTTCCTCATTTTTATCAAAATCTTTGTCTTGGAAATAATCTATGACTGATCAGAAAACCTCAGCATATCAGAGCTTCATGAGCATTTCTCCTCCCCGATAGCAGAAACACTCAGACAGTTGCACTTATAGAGTCTGCAGGCATTGGGATGTTCCAGCTTTAGGAGATCACTCCAGGAGCTGCAGCTGCCTTGTCCTGCAGTCAGAGGCTTCCTGTGTCAAGAGCTGGAGTGATTCTGCCTCAGTCACTTCTGAGCATCTTCCCAGCCCTGACTGATTGAAGCTCTCTGTGCCTCTGTGCTGTGCCCGGGGTGGCTGCAGGCAGTGTGCCAGCCCTGCTGGGCTGTGCACAGGAGCTGCTCCTGGGCAGAGCTGACTCTCTGCAGCACTGCCCTTGCCAGGAGCTGCCTCTGTGCCAGGAGCCCAGCCCAGCTCAGCAGCACAGACACAGCACAAGGACTTTAATGACCCTCTCAGGGGCTGGGGCAGACGCCCTGAGCATCATTCCCTGAGAGGGAGATGAAGAAACCTCTCAAGAACTCCAAGTCAGAATCAAACTCCAAAGTTTCTTGAAGTTTTAATGGGTCCCACTGAGAGACACGAGTGAGAAAGTGTCCCCAAGCCTCAGTCAGAGCAGGAAATTGGAGGCAGTGATTACAAGTGGGGACAAAGAGAACCCAAGCCTTGGTGCCCTGGGGCACAGCAGCATCTGTGCCACCAACAGCTATGAGGAGACACCTGGGCCACTGGAGCTTCCTGGCACAGCCCCAACAGGGCTGGGCACTGTCACTCCTTGTGCTGCCCTCAGCATCCCCCCCACATCCCAGCGGCCTCAGGGATCTGCTGGGATGAGTTCCTCGGGAGCCTTGGTCAGGAATGGTCCTGGGGGGCTCCTTCATGCTCCCAAGGCACTGCAGGTTTTTCCAAGCACTTTGGATTTTGCTTTTGCCTGGGAGTCTCTGAGAACCTTGTGCAATCATTGCCTCCAATTATCTGCTTTAATAAGTCCTTTTGAGAGCCTTTCTCACTAACAACACTCAGTGGGGCTTATTAACACTTCAAGGTACTTCAGTTTTTTAAGGTATTTTCCTTTTCCCTTTTCTCTCTCAGTCTCTGAGAGGTTTTTGGGCAATCATGGCCTCCTATTCTCTCCTCCCAGGACTCCATGAGGAGCCTGTGTTGTGCATGGACCTCAGTGGGACCCATTAACACTTCAAGAAACTTTGTTTTTTTCCTCTGACTTTGACTCCTTTGTGCAATCTCCTCTCAGGCCCTGAGGTTCAAGTGCTCAGCACCAAATGCACCACAGGGCTCACTGGGATCCAGCCAGTCCTGACAAACCATGACTCTGCCTTGCTTTCTCTCTGGTCCAGTGCAGTTCATGAGGAAGGTTTCCTAAAACAGTATGGAGAAATAATTTAATGAGCTTCTTAGAGATATTTATTATCATTTTAAAGGGTGTATTTTATTTCTGTTCTCTTTAGAGCACAGGTGATGGCAGCATTCTGTGATTGATATTGATCCTGGGTCTCTCCTCAGGAGGTCTGGCCTGCTCAGAGAAGCTGTGGCTTGAGGTCTGACCCAGTGTGGACAACCTTGCTGCACATTCCTCAATCCCAACCTGTCTGTCCATACTCACCTGGGACCAGCTTTGCTTGGAGAACTGGCTGCACTCAGGCAAAGAAGGGCTTTCCCATTTTGTTATGGAAGCATTATAAAATCCCTATGTTTCCCCACTGAAAACAGAAACACTCCTCAGGTGTGTGCCAAGCCCAAGGTGCCACCGAGGAGGTTCCCCATCCCCAAGGCAGAACCCTGCAAGGAATGTTTGAGACCTTTGGACTCCTTGGTTCCCTGAGACCTTGCAGTTTCACAAAGGTCCCTTGGTTCCATGAGATTCCATGCTGTCACAATGGAGATTTGGGTCCATGGTGCCCCACGGTGTCACAATGCTCTCTTTGGTTCCATGAGGCCTCGATCCGTCACAATGGACTTTTGGTTCCATGAGGTTCTGTACTCAACAATGGTCTCAGTAGTTCCAAAGTGTCACAACAGACCCTTGGTTCCATGAGGTTCATTGGTGTCACTGTGGTCTCCTTGGTTCTATGAGGCATCACAATGTCACAATGCACCCTTGGTTCCATGAGGTTCCTGCAGCAGGACTTCCCCTATGGCCCAGCAGAGCTCATCTGTTCTGTCAATCAGCTGGGCCATAACTCAGGGCATCTTCCCCCTCTCAGGAATTGCTGAGATTACCCAGGCCAGATATCTGTCCTGTCCTGAGTTCTCTCTGGTGCCAGGGAGGTGGAATTCCCAGCTGACCATGAACATCTTACCTTGAGAGCAGACTGAAGGGAGATAAGCCTTGAGTGTCACACACTTCACTTTACAAACTATAAACGCTTCACAAAACTTTCACCAAGCAGAAGTCTTCTGCGTAGTCCCTGTAGGACTTCTCTCCCAAGTCTGGATGCACCATCATGGTTACTTTTCTGGACGCTGAGTGAAAGGGCTCCATGTGTATTCCCTCATTAATTTAGTGGTAAGTTACATTGACTCCTTGTTGAGGATTGGTTAGCAAGTAATGGACATAGTCCGACCGAAGCCCTGTTGACAAGCAATGAATATGATCCGGCTGAGATCCTATTGCAAGAAACAAGCTGTTAGGAAGCACATGTTAGCAAAGTCAGGATGCATAAGCGTTAATTGTTAAGCAGCAAGGTCAGGATACATCAGCATGTTCCTAAAATTGATACTATTTCAGCAGGAGGACGTGAAAAATGGAAGATGTGGTTAAGCTTGTTGCTAGATAGCACATAGCTGTGTTAGGCCTGCTGCTAAAAAGCACGTATACAAAAGAAGTTGTAAAAGCTTGCCAGAGCCAATCATAGGAGAGGCGTATATAGCAATAGCCAATAAGATTGTGCCAAGAAGTGCTAAATCAGTGTACCTAAACTATAAATGTAAATGGAACTTTTAATAAACTGAACTATGCTTGATCAATCATATTGATTGTCTGCATGTTCCCTCACCAAAAATCCTCCGCAAGTGGCTCTCTCTCTCCCACAACTCCCCGATCTCTGCTATTTCTTCACTAGCTGTAATGTAGGTAACTTTCTTGCACAGTGTGTTTGTTTCTACCTGTACTTCTTCTGTTTATCCTGTGCAATAAGTAGTCCATTTAAAGTCTCTTGTCTGTTAATCTTGAGTCCATTCAATAAATAATTCATTTTATAATACACTTTAATTGCCCATTTAAAAAACTTGTGAGCAAGAGCAGTTTGGGGTGCAGGTTGCCAGAAACAGAGCTACTGCCAGAAACCTAAGCATAAGGCAAGACTTGTCTAAGATTTCGCTCCATTCAAAACATATTTCAATTAAAAACAAAAAGAGAGAAGATATTTTTTCTTATTTATAATTTTCCTGTTTTTACACTGATATCAGCAATCTCCAGTTGACGCTGATCCCCAGCACCTCCTCATGCAGTCTGAACAGATACGAAAATCAAGACTCTATATGGGTGTCACGATCTGCTCAACCCCAGTGGGAGTCAGGATGGTTCGTTAGACCGCAGGGTGCAAAAGACAAACAGCAAGGGACTCAAATTTTATTCAGCAGCAAAACCAATGCACTTTATTGCATGCCAATAGCTTAGTTTTGAGATAGAGTGTAGCTGCTATTAAGTTGGGTGCTTTCCAACTCTGGGGTCTGCAGCCCTGGGTCCAGATATCTCTGAAGCCCGGCTACAGAACCCACAGCTACTCACTAGCGAAGTATAAAAGGCTGCGACCGTGCAGCAAAGGTTCTGAAGATAACTTTATTGTCTTCGAAGGGAAATGCTAACAATGATCTAATTACATCAGATAACAAAGGATTTATATAGGTTTCCAGAGGATTGAGTTTCTAACCAATAAAACTACAAATTGCAAACTAACCAATTATCTTAAAACTTATAAGAAAAGGACCAATTAACTTGTGACTTTAAGAGCCAATAGAAATCCTAAGACATAATAGGGTTTTCGATAAGGAAGGGGGAGTCTTGTTTCAAGGAATTTCTTGTGTCATGGGATGGAATCCCAGGGGTATACTTTGGGGGGAGTAGCATCTTCTACAATAGAGGAGAGAGAAAGATAAAGGAAACGAAGTAAAAGGGGGGAGAGAGAGAGAGAAGGATGGGGAATAGCTGCCAACAGATGGGACGATGTCCTGGTGGTCTTCAGCCAATAGATGTGTCTTCCATCCATGGGGAGAAAGAGATCTCAAAAGTCTCTTCAGGAAAGTCACTTTTTTATAGTCCTTTTCCAAAGTGAGTGGCCTCTGGCCAAAAGGTGGGGAGATTTATAGACTATTGTATGTGGAGACTGCTCCAACAAAGAGGTGCTGGAACAGGACACTACAGCCAGTATGCTGCTCGAGAGCAGCGTACCATGGCAGCAGCAAGCACACCTACAAATAGTCCCTTGGTAAGCATCCATCTTGGCCAGGCCTGAAACTCCTGTCCAGAGCGGGCAGTGTGGTCCCGCGGTCTCAGTCTCTGATCTTGGATGCTTGTGAGGCAGATCAGGGAAACTTCGGACCGACCCTTACACCACCCCATGACTCACAATCATCGTCAAGAGCACTCCTTTGTAGTGTTGTTGCGAAGTCTTCAGGACTCGTCTGAGTTCGTAGCATATCCTGGAAAACAGAAACAGAAAGTTGGACAGAATAGAAAAGTAGGAAAGAGATAAGGAAAAGGGAAAAAGAAAACAAAACAAATAATCAATTTAAATTCAAAATACAACACAAGTAAAATAAGCAATTTTATCCAATATTTAAAAATGCAACACAACTGGAGTAAACAATTTTAATCAATATTCAAAATGTAACACAACTAAAATAAGACATTTTAATCAATACCACGTTTTATCTTATTTCAAATCATATAGCTTGCCTTGTGTCAATAACCTTAGGAATGTCAACAGTGACTGATTTGGGTACATCTAATATAGATGTCAGTAGTGCTAACCATTTCATCGTTCTCCAATTCATGATGTAAAAGATTGCTGATAAAACAAAACCAATCAAAACCAAAATCAAGAGAAAAATGATGGGATGATACAATTTGTTCAGGATACCTGTAGCAGTAGGTGACCGCCCAAAAAGAGTATCCTACCACCTGTGTTCGACATCTCTCTTTACTCTTTCCAGAACACACTGTATTTCTTTTGCACTGTGATGAACCATAATTAAGGGGTTTTGTCTGTTTTTCTTAATCCTTTCCAAAATTTCAATTAAATCTTGGTGAAGCAACAATTGCTTTACCAGAGTGAGGTTCATCCCAATGGGAGTAGGCAATAGATGGTGGATCAGTATGTAATTGGACTGTAGAAGGTGATGAGAGGGGCTACAAAAGAAAAATCACATCCTGCAATTTTAGCAAAATTACAGACAAAAATTTGAATGATTTTTAGTACTCACTACCAAATCTTCTACGAAAACACTATCACAAGCAGTTCTTAAGCATGCACATCCATTGCCCATATACACCAGTACTGTTTCAGGAATCTCATTTAGATGAATTTCAAAGATACAAACATTTTGTTCTGTGTCTAAGCAAATATCTTGAGCTCTGATTGCATCACTTTCACAGATAAACCCTTGTTGTTCCTGTACAAGTTTCCAGATAACAGTTTGACACTTCTCACCAATTTGACGGGCCCATTCTGTATGCTCGGAAGGATAGAGATTAGCTCCATCATGATTCAGCCCTGATGCAATGATAGGGAATATTGAATGCATTGAAGCATTACGTATCACCAGTACAAAGGCTGTGGCTGTGTTTGTGCCGTGGTCCTAGGTAAAATTTATCAAGTTCCACTAGGATTGGAATTATATTTCAAAATCAGTGGCACTATCCCAGATTATTCTTTGAACTTCAGTAGGAAAAGTGCTTTCTTCACCTTCTCTTATAATTGAGGCAGCAACTGACAGCATCCACAATTGAGCCTGGATACAGTTGAGGGCTAAAGAAATGTTATTTTGTGTAGCACCGAGTGCATCAATCATCAATTTGTGGTCATTCGCATTTACCTTTTCCCAATTTAGTAATGTGTTTGATAACAACCACTGTTGGGTTGCTAAGGCTGTTAAGGATGACTGCAGTGGTAGTTGTAATTTGGTTAGATCTCCAGTTGTGGTAGCCAATTTATTCATTAGTACTTCTGAATCAATATTATTCAGAATTCCCAATCTTGTTCCCACAACACCGGTTATGTCTCTTGTCGTACATTTATTAGAAGGATCCTGCTTTTGCAACCAGGTTGTCCAACCCTCAAAAGAGGTTTGCAGAAAAGGCCGACAAGCTGGCTGAACTTCTGAGACATTGCTTTGCATCGACAATTTAATTTGTTTAAGAGACCACGCCAGGTTAAACAATATTTGTTGTTGGCCAGTTTTCCTAATTACATATGGTCCAATTTAAAAAATTTTTGGGCTCAGCATAACTGGTGGTTGGTTGGGTGATAGGTGTTACAACACTAACACTGAGTTCTCCCCAGTATTTTGCATTGTTTTTACCACACATGATTTTATGGGAAAATTGTACAGCAGTTTAACCAACAATTCTGGTTTTGGATTTCACAAAATCGAGCATGGTCGTGAGGTCCTGTGCCATGACTGTATACAGGTTCCATGAGGGTTCCAGCAATTAATCTACACATTATTGCGACACCATCACCTCGTGTTACTGCGAAGGAAGAGAAAACGTGTTCGTCATTCAACACTAGGGGGGGTGCTTTCACCATAGTATGTGATTACTGCAGTCAGTGTGGGTTTTGCCGCAGCGTTTATTTTGAATGGGCAAGTTAGACCTTTCAGGCCTGACTTATCTGCTGGATCATTTTGCCAATTACATGTTACATAAATTGATTTGGTTAAGGTAAAGTTATACCAGCAGTCAGTAGGTTCGTCTCTGCAAAGCTTTGTAGTCTCAATGTTGTTGGTACTGAGGTCCAAGGTATAATTACCGATATTTTTCTGGCAACAGCACAATATAAGGGGGCTTTGTTTGTTGCATGTCCACACTGTTGTAGGGCAGAGTTTTGCCATGGTGTTGGAGGACAAATTGCTTGTCACATCTGTTTCTAGCAAATTTACAGTGATCGCAGTGGTGGAAGCTTTCTCGTAAAGAGATTTTTCCACTTTCCTGCATCCTACCTTAATTTCTTCTCCAATGGTTCCAGTTAATACTCCAGTCATTCTTGTCCTAACCAAATAGTAACTTGCACGGTATACCTCTGAGACATGCAGTACCACGGTCGCTAGGTCGCTACAATCTCTGGGGTAGGGTCCTAGAGCACTGGTATACCTGATGGTTGCTTCAGACCACAGCCACTCAGCTGAGATTTGGCCATGGTGTTGTGGTAGGATGCAGAGAACTATCAGTACTGTTATCATGGTTTATCTGGGCGTCATGTCCCTCAGCATTCTTTCTATTAAAAGTAAACACAACAAAGTCTGCCACCAATAGGAAGGAGATTAAAATTATCCAATTATCCACTATCCAACATGTGCTTATCTGAAATTCCTTCCCCAGAGCATTGGTGGCTACCCATGCATATTTATTCAGGGGTGCTTTTAGCACTAGTGGTACTTCCCCTGCAATAGGGAGATCCACTAGAACAGGTTGCCCAGGGTGGTGTGCTGGATTCTTGGCATCATTTGGTCTCCATAGTGCAGGAATTATGCGTGGGGCTTTTGGACAAAAGGCAGTTATTTTGGGATACCCGTTTACTCCCCGTGTATCATTTATACCTTTTATAGCTTCCCATAACTGCAGATCCCAGCCAGCCTCCTGAGGTTTAAGGAGTCGTTTAAGGAGACCATTGGTCCTTTCTACAATTTCGTTAGCTTGGGGGGTAGTAAGGGGTATGAAAAGCCCATTTTATTCCTTCATCCTTTGCCCAGTCCTGTACTACTTTAGCAGTGAAGTAGGACCCATTATCAAATTTAATTTCCTGTGGTTTTGGGAAAGTTCCAAACCACTCTTGCAATGCTTTAACATTATTACCTCCTGTAGCTCTTTTAAAAGCTTCAGCTTGGACTAACCCAGATATAATCTCCACTCCCAGCAGCACAAAATGTTTACCACCTGGCTTTCTAAAGGGACCGATATAATCTACCTGCCACGCATCGCATAAGCCTTTACCCTTTCTTAAATGCAGAGGATCATCTTCCAAAGGATGTTTTCCTAGCCGTTTGAAAAATTGCTCACAGGTTGATATGCATGTTTTACACATTTCCCTGGTGACAGGCCAAAGACGGGCGAGGGCTTCTTTGCACCAATCTTTTGCACCTGTGTGCTGTCTTTTTACATGCAGCCATTCTAATAGGTGCTCCCAGTCCTCTGTAATTTATTCCTTTTAAGGGGACTTAGTCTAGCTAATTCATCAACTGCATTATTCCACTCTGCAGCTGGATTACCATCTGTCTGGTGAGAAGCTACCCACTCCACAGTAAAATTACCTTGACTTGCAATATTTAGTATTTCCTGCCAGTTTTCCTTTTGTCATACTGAAATTCTGTTAACTTCCCAGTCATTTTGTTGCCAAAAAGGAAGCCACTGTGTACATCCCTTAAACACAACATAGGAATCAGTGTAAATGCAAACAAGAGAGGTATGCTGCATCTCACATTGGAAAACACACCAAACGGCTATTAGCTCACCAACTTGAGCGCTGCCTTTTCCCTCAGTAATAATTCATTCACCGGAGGAAGTGTGGAGGGCTACTGCCCTGTATTTCCACAACTTACCCTCTCTCCTGGCAGAAGCATCAGTGAACCAAGAATTTGTTGATTGTTTGGGGGAGAAAGAGGGGCAACTTTAATTACCGAGGCCGATTTGTCTTGGTTGCTAGCCAAGCTCTCAGTTTCTTGTATTGCCAGATATTTTACAGCTCCTTCTGAGAAGATGTTACAGTAATGTTCAATCTGGGCATACCACTTCCTAACTGTGGCTCTCTGAGCCACCCCGTCAGGAGGGGAGGTCCCAGTAGTGACAATCTTAATAACTTTGAAAGGGCCTCTCAATATAATAGGTTGTTGTTGTGCAATTTTTTCAACTTCTATGAGAGCTAAGCTAAGCACAAACAGCCCCTTTTCTCAGGTAGTGTATCTTTTTTCAGCATCTTTAAAGCCACGGGAATAAAAACCAGCAAGCCTTGTAGGGCCTTCTGGGCCCCATTGGCATATGTGCACTGACAACCCTGAGACAGCAAACCCCCATTCTATCTGGAAAGGATCTGTGGGGTGAATAGGGCCCAGAGCTCTGATGAGCTCTAGTTTCAACAGGCAATTCAATCAGCAATTGCAGTGCTTCCTCCTGTGAAGGAGTCCAATCCCATTTTACCCCTTTTCTCAGCAAATCATAAAGAGGTCTAGCAATTATTGAAAAATCTGGAATGTGTTTTCTCCAGAACACTATGTCCTGGTTTGAAGGACAGGTGTCTGCCGATAAAGGCAGAAGTTTTCCTTTGAAATAGAGACTTTAATTCCACTCCCCCCAAGTATTATAATTGTTTGAATCAAGGACTCTGAGGCAGAGATAAGGGGGTAGGAATAACAGCTCTTTTACTAATATATCTAACCGTACAAGCAGAAACAACAGCAGTTGTTAAAATTACCAACAAAACAGAACAGATAACTTGGTCTCAGTCCTTTCTTTAGCTGCAGGCTCTCTCTGCCCTCGGTCCCGGTGCTCCAGACGGGCAAAGTCTGGCAGCTGCAGAGAAGCGGCAGGAGCGGAGGCGGGAGAGGGCGGCAGCGGCCACGCCCATCTCAGGTGGGAACGGCTGGAGCAGGCAGCTCCTTGCTCACCGTTTGGGTTCTGGTGGTCAGCTGTGTCTGCAGAGGCAGGAGGCTGTAGAGAGGGAGATGTAAGGCAGGTGATCCCAGAGGGTCCAGACCGGGAGGATCCTCCTCCCGGCTCACTGGAAACACGAGTCCCCTCCCGAAGCACGAGAGCCCCTCCGAAAGCGCGAGAGCCCCTCCGCCAGCCCAGCTCCCACCTACCCCTTTTGTCTAGAGTCGTCAAAGGTCCTGGGTGTAACCCAGCCAGCTCCATTGGCATGACAATGGGAAAAATTCTTTAAATTGACACAGTAGTACAAAAACACTCAACCCCCAACATTATCCACCCCGAATTTTTTCCATGCCAACATGCTGCAGCAAATTAAAACCTTTAAATCATATACATACATACAGTTACAGGCACAGTATCATAGATAGTTCACCCTAGAACAAGGTCTCCTTGGGGTATGCATTGGGTCTCTCCATTCTTTTGCATCACCCACCAAGTGCAACTTGGTCCTTGAGCGAAAACCACCCCACAAACAGGATTGTCTTTGCTGGAGGCAGAGTTCACCCAAACAGTTTTTCCTAACATGCCTCTCAGGTGTACCACTGGGACCTTATCTCCATCTGGTGTTCTCAAGGGCTCAGATTGGGCAGGGCCTGCTAAATTAGTGGAACCTCGGGTATTCACTAACCATGTGGCCTTTGGTAGATTGATCTCCCTGTTCTTGAAAGTCCCCCCACCAAGTGCCTTTTAAGGTGCTTTTAAGCAGACTATTTCACTGTTCGACTTTCCCAGCCACTGGTGCATGGTAGGGAATATGGTACACCCACTCAATGCCGTGTTCTCTAGCCCAGGTGCTTATAAGGCTATTTTTGAAATGAGTCCCGTTGTCTGACTCAATTCTCTCAGGGGTACCATGCCTCCAGAGGACTTGTTTTCCACGCCCAGGATCTTTGAGACCTCTATCTGTGCAGCCTGATCTACCTGCTCGTTATGCTGGTGTTCTTCATTAGCCCGACTCTTGGGAACATGGGCATCCACATGATGGATTTTCACAGGTAGCTTCTCTACCCGAGCTGCAATGTCTTTCCACTCATCAGCAGCCCAGATTGTTTTCCTCTATGTTGTCAGTCTGCCTTTTTCCACCTCTCCAGCCACCCTCACAGAGCATTGGCTTCTATCCAGGAATCAGTGTAAAGACAGAGCTTTGGCCATTTCTCTCTCTCAGCAATGTCCAAGGCCAGCTGAACAGCTTTGAGTTGATAAACA
>JAKWBO010000254.1:52500-71243 GCA_034336685.1 Luscinia luscinia | reverse complement strand
CGCAAACAGTTCTGCACGCCCACCCGGGTAGGCCGGCCGTGGCGGCACACCCAGTGGCACACGCAAACAGTTCTGCACGCCTACCCACGGGTGGGCCGGCCGTGGCGGCACACCCAGAGGCAACACGCAGGCTCTTCTGCACGCCCACTCCACGGGTGGGCCGGCCGTGGCGGCACACCCAGTGGCACACGCAAACAGTTCTGCACGCCCACCCACGGGTGGGCCGGCCGTGGCGGCACACCCCAGAGGCAACACGCAAACAGTTCTGCACGCCCACCCACGGGTGGGCCGGCCGTGGCGGCACACCCAGAGGCAACCGCAGGCACTTCTGCACGCCCACTCCACGGGTGGGCCGGCCGTGGCGGCACACCCAGAGGCAACCGCAAACACTTCTGCACGCCCACCACGGGGTAGGCCGGCCGTGGCGGCACACCCAGTGGCACACGCAAACAGTTCTGCACGCCCACCCACGGGTGGGCCGGTTGTGGCGGCACACCCAGTGGCACACGCAAACAGTTCTGCACGCCCACCCACGGGTGGGCCGGCCGTGGCGGCACATCCAGTGGCACACGCAAACAGTTCTGCACGCCCACTCCACGGGTGGGCCGGCCGTGGCGGCACACCCAGAGGCAAACGCAGGCACTTCTGCACGCCCACTCCACGGGTGGGCCGGCCGTGGCGGCACACCCAGTGGCACACGCAAACAGTTCTAGCACGCCCAGCCACGGGTGGGCCGGCCGTGGCGGCACACCCAGTGGCACACGCAAACCGTTCTGCACGCCCACCCACGGGTGGGCCGGCCGTGGCGGCACACCCAGAGGCAACCGCAAACCCTTTCTTCACGCCCACCCACGGGTGGGCCGGCCGTGGCGGCACACCCAGTGGCACACGCAAACAGTTCTGCACGCCCACCCACGGGTGGGCCGGCCGTGGCTGCACACCCAGTGGCACACGCAAACAGTTCTGCACGCCCACCCACGGGTGGGGCCGGCTGTGGCGGCACACCCAGTGGCACACGCAAACAGTTCTGCACGCCCACTCCACGGGTGGGCCGGCCGTGGCGGCACACCCAGAGGCAACGGCAAACCCTTCTGCACGCCCCACCCACGGGTGGGCCGGCCGTGGCGGCACACCCAGTGGCACACGCAAACAGTTCTAGCACGCCCAGCCACGGGTGGGCCGGCCGTGGCGGCACACCCAGTGGCACACGCAAACCGCTCTGCACGCCCACCCACGGGTGGGCCGGCCGTGGCGGCACACCCAGAGGCAACCGCAAACCCTTCTGCACGCCCCACCCACGGGTGGGCCGGCCGTGGCGGCACATCCAGTGGCACACGCAAACAGTTCTGCACGCCCACCCCACGGGTGGGCCGGCCGTGGCTGCACACCCAGTGGCACACGCAAACAGTTCTGCACGCCCACCCCACGGGTGGGCCGGTTGTGGCGGCACACCCCAGTGGCACACGCAAACAGTTCTGCACGCCCACCCACGGGTGGGCCGGCCGTGGCGGCACACCCAGAGGCAACCGCAAACCCTTCTGCACGCCCCACCCACGGGTGGGCCGGCCGTGGCTGCACACCCCAGTGGCACACGCAAACAGTTCTGCACGCCCCACCCACGGGTGGGCCGGCCGTGGCGGCACACCCCAGAGGCAACCGCAGGCCCTTCTGCACGCCCCACCCACGGGTGGGCCGGCCGTGGCGGCACACCCAGTGGCACACGCAAACAGTTCTGCACGCCCCACCCACGGGTGGGCCGGACGTAGCGGCACACCCAGTGGCACACGCAAACAGTCCTGCACGCCCCACCCACGGGTGGGCCGGCCGTGGCGGCACACCCCAGAGGCAACACGCAAACCCTTCTGCACGCCCCACCCCACGGGGTGGGCCGGCCGTCGCGGCACAGCCATTGGCACACGCAACAGTTCTGCACGCCCACCCCACGGGTGAACCGGCCGTGGAGGCACACCCCAGAGGCAACCGCAGGCCTCTTCTGCACACCCCACCCAAGAGTGGGCCGGCCGTGGCGGCACACCCAGTGGCACACGCAAACAGTTCTGCACGCCCCACCCACAGGTGAGCCGGCCGTGGCGGCACACCCAGTGGCACACGCAAACAGTTCTGCACGCCCACCCACGGGTGGGCCGGCCGTGGCGGCACACCCAGAGGCACACGCAAACAGTTCTGCACGCCCACCCACGGGTGGGCCGGCCGTGGCTGCAAACCCAGAGGCAACCGACGGCTCTTCTGCAGCCCACCCACGGGTGGGCCGGCCGTGGCGGCACACCCAGTGGCACACGCAAACAGTTCTGCACGCCCACCCACGGGTGGGCCGGCCGTGGCGGCACACCCAGAGGCAAACGCAGGCATCTTCTGCACGCCCACCCACGGGTGGGCCGGACGTGGCGGCACACCCAGAGGCAACCGCAAACAGTTCTGCACGCCCCACCCACGGGTGGGCCGGCCGTGGCGGCACACCCAGTGGCACACGCAAAGCAGTTCTGCACGCCAGCCACGGGTGAGCCGGCTGTGGCGGCACACCCGAGTGGATCACGCATACAGTTCTGCACGCCCCACCCACGGGTGGGCCGGCCGTGGCGGCACATCCAGTGGCACACGCAAACAGTTCTGCACGCCCCACCCACGGGTGGGCCGGCCGTGGCGGCACACCCAGAGGCACACGCAAACAGTTCTGCACGCCCACCCACGGGTGGGCCGGCCGTGGCGGCACACCCAGAGGCACACCGCAAACCTTTTCTGCACGCCCACCCACGGGTGGGCCGGCCGTGGCGGCACACCCAGAGGCACACGCATACAGTTCTGCACGCCCACCCACAGGTGGGCCGGCCGTGGCGGCACAGCCAGTGGCATCACGCATACAGTTCTGCACGCCCACCCACGGGTGGGCCGGCCGTGGCTGCACACCCAGTGGCACACGCAAACACTTCTGCACGCCCCACCCACGGGTGGGCCGGCCGTGGCGGCACACCCAGTGGCACACGCAAACAGTTCTGCACGCCCCACCCACGGGTGGGCCGGCTGTGGCGGCACACCCAGTGGCATCACGCATACAGTTCTGCACGCCCCACCCACGGGTGGGCCGGCCGTGGCGGCACATCCAGTGGCACACGCAAACAGTACTGCACGCCTACCCACGGGTGGGCCGGCCGTGGCGGCACACCCAGTGGCACACGCAAACAGTTCTGCACGCCCCACCCACGGGTGGGCCGGCCGTGGCGGCACACCCAGTGGCACACGCAAACAGTTCTGCACGCCCACCCACGGCTTGGCCGGCCGTGGCGGCACACCCAGAGGCAACCGCAGGCCCTTCTGCACGCCCCACTCCACGGGTGGGCCGGCCGTGGCGGCACACCCAGAGGCAACCGCAAACCTCTTCTGCACGCCCCACCCACGGGTGGGCCGGCCGTGGCGGCACACCCAGTGGCACACGCAAACAGTTCTGCACGCCCACCCACGGGTGGGCCGGCCGTGGCGGCACACCCCAGTGGCACACGCAAACAGTTCTGCACGCCCACCCACGGGTGGGCCGGCCGTGGCGGCACACCCAGAGGCAACCGCAAACCCTTCTGCACGCCCCACCCACGGGTGGGCCGGCCGTGGCGGCACACCCAGTGGCACACCGCAAACAGTTCTGCACGCCCACCCCACGGGTGGGCCGGCCGTGGCGGCACACCCAGTGGCACACGCAAACAGTTCTGCACGCCCCACCCACGGGTGGGCCGGCCGTGGCGGCACACCCAGAGGCACACGCAAACACGTTCTGCACGCCCACCCACGGGTGGGCCGGCCGTGGCGGCACACCCAGTGGCACACGCAAACAGTTCTGCACGCCCACCCACAGGTGGGCCGGCCGTAGCGGCACACCCAGTGGCACACGCAAACAGTTCTGCACGCCCACCCACGGGTGGCCCGGCCGTGGCGGCACACCCAGAGGCAACCGCAGGCCCTTCTGCACGCCCACCCTCGGGTAGGCCGGCCGTGGCGGCACACCCAGTGGCACACGTAAACAGTTCTGCACGCCCACCCACGGGTGGGCCGGTTGTGGCGGCACACCCAGTGGCACACGCAAACAGTTCTGCACGCCCACCCACGGGTGGGCCGGCCGTGGCGGCACATCCAGTGGCACACGCAAACAGTTCTGCACGCCCACCCATGGGTGGGCCGGCCGTGGCGGCACACCCAGAGGCAAACGCAGGCACTTCTGCACGCCCACCCACGGGTGGGCCGGCCGTGGCGGCACATCCAGTGGCAACCGCAGGCCCTTCTGCACGCCCACTCACGGGTGGGCCGGCCGTGGCGGCACACCCAGAGGCAACCGCAAACCCTTCTGCACGCGCAGCCATGGGTGGGCCGGCCGTGGCGGCACACCCAGAGGCAAACGCAGGCACTTCTGCACGCCCACCCACGGGTGGGCCGGCCGTGGCGGCACACCCAGAGGTAACCGCAGGCCCTTCTGCACGCCCACCCACGGGTGGGCCGGCCGTGGCGGCACACCCAGAGGCAACCGCAAACACTTCTGCAAGCCCACCCACGGGTGGGCCGGCCGTGGCGGCACACCCAGTGGCACACGCAAACAGTTCTGCACGCCCACCCACGGGTGGGCCGGCTGTGGCGGCACACCCAGAGGCAACCGCAGGCCCTTCTGCACGCCCACTCACGGGTGGGCCGGCCGTGGCGGCACACCCAGTGGCACACGCAAACAGTTCTGCACGCCCACCCACAGGTGGGCCGGCCGTAGCGGCACACCCAGAGGCACACGCAAACAGTTCTGCACGCCCAACCACGGGTGGCCCGGCCGTGGCGGCACACCCAGAGGCAACCGCAGGCCCTTCTGCACGCCCACCCACGGGTGGGCCGGCCGTGGCGGCACACCCAGAGGCAACCGCAAACACTTCTGCAAGCCCACCCTCGGGTAGGCCGGCCGTGGCGGCACACCCAGTGGCACACGTAAACAGTTCTGCACGCCCCACCCCACGGGTGGGCCGGCTGTGGCGGCACACCCAGTGGCACACGCAAACAGTTCTGCACGCCCACCCACGGGTGGGCCGGCCGTGGCGGCACATCCAGTGGCACACGCAAACAGTTCTGCACGCCCACCCACGGGTGGGCCGGCCGTGGCGGCACACCCAGAGGCAAACGCAGGCACTTCTGCACGCCACTCCACGGGTGGGCCGGCCGTGGCGGCACACCCCAGTGGCACACGCAAACAGTTCTGCACGCCCAGCCACGGGTGGGCCGGCCGTGGCGGCACACCCAGTGGCACACGCAAACCGCTCTGCACGCCCCACCCACGGGTGGGCCGGCCGTGGCGGCACACCCAGAGGCAACCGCAAACCCTTCTTCACGCCCACCCACGGGTGGGCCGGCCGTGGCGGCACATCCAGTGGCACACGCAAACAGTTCTGCACGCCCACCCACGGGTGGGCCGGCCGTGGCTGCACACCCAGTGGCACACGCAAACAGTTCTGCACGCCCACCCACGGGTGGGCCGGTTGTGGCGGCACACCCAGTGGCACACGCAAACAGTTCTGCACGCCCACCCACGGGTGGGCCGGCCGTGGCGGCACACCCAGAGGCAACGGCAAACCCTTCTGCACGCCCACCCACGGGTGGGCCGGCCGTGGCTGCACACCCAGTGGCACACGCAAACAGTTCTGCACGCCCAGCCACGGGTGGGCCGGCCGTGGCGGCACACCCAGTGGCACACGCAAACCGCTCTGCACGCCCCACTCCACGGGTGGGCCGGCCGTGGCGGCACACCCAGAGGCAACCGCAAACCCTTCTGCACGCCCACCCACGGGTGGGCCGGCCGTGGCGGCACATCCAGTAACACACGCAAACAGTTCTTCACGCCCAGCCACGGGTGGGCCGGCCGTGGCTGCACACCCAGTGGCACACGCAAACAGTTCTGCACGCCTACCCACTGGTGGGCCGGTTGTGGCGGCACACCCAGTGGCACACGCAAACAGTTCTGCACGCCCACCCACGGGTGGGCCGGCCGTGGCGGCACACCCAGAGGCAACCGCAAACCCTTCTGCACGCCCCACCCACGGGTGGGCCGGCCGTGGCTGCACACCCAGTGGCACACGCAAACAGTTCTGCACGCCCCACCCACGGGTGGGCCGGCTGTGGCGGCACACCCAGAGGCAACCGCAGGCCCTTCTGCACGCCCACCCACGGGTGGGCCGGCCGTGGCGGCACACCCAGTGGCACACGCAAACAGTTCTGCACGCCCACCCACGGGTGGGCCGGACGTAGCGGCACACCCAGTGGCACACACAAACAGTCCTGCACGCCCACCCACGGGTGGGCCGGCCGTGGCGGCACACCCAGAGGCAACCGCAAACCCTTCTGCACGCCCACCCACGGGTGGGCCGGCCGTCGCGGCACAGCCATTGGCACACGCAAACAGTTCTGCACGCCCACCACGGGTGAACCGGCCGTGGAGGCACACCCAGAGGCAACCGCAGGCCCTTCTGCACACCCACCCAAGAGTGGGCCGGCCGTGGCGGCACACCCAGTGGCACACGCAAACAATTCTGCACGCCCACCCACAAGTGGGCCGGCCGTGGCGGCACACCCAGTGGCACACGCAAACAGTTCTGCACGCCCACCCACGGGTGGGCGGGCCGTGGCGGCACACCCAGAGGCACACGCAAACAGTTCTGCACGCCTACCCACGGGTGGGCCGGCCGTGGCTGTAAACCCAGAGGCAACCGACGGCTATTCTGCAAGCCCACCCACGGGTGGGCCGGCCGTGGCGGCACACCCAGTGGCACATGCAAAGAGTTCTGCACGCCCACCCACGGGTGGGCCGGCCGTGGCGGCACACCCAGAGGCAAACGCAGGCACTTCTGCACGCCCACCCACGGGTGGGCCGGACGTGGCGGCACACCCAGAGGCAACCGCAAACAGTTCTGCACGCCCACCCACGGGTGGGCCGGCCGTGGCGGCACACTCAGTGGCACACGCAAAGAGTTCTGCACGCCAGCCACGGGTGAGCCGGCTGTGGCGGCACACCCAGTGGATCACGCATACAGTTCTGCACGCCCACCCACGGGTGGGCCGGCCGTGGCGGCACATCCAGTGGCACACGCAAACAGTTCTGCACGCCCACCCACGGGTGGGCCGGCCGTGGCGACACACCCAGTGGCAAATGCTAACAGTTCTGCACGCCCACCCACGGGTGGGCCGGCCGTGGCGGCACACCCAGAGGCCACCGCAAACCCTTCTGCACGCCCACCCACGGGTGGGCCGGCCGTGGCGGCACACCCAGAGGCACACGCATACAGTTCTGCACGCCCACCCACAGGTGGGCCGGCTGTGGCGGCACAGCCAGTGGATCACGCATACAGTTCTGCACGCCCACCCACGGGTGGGCCGGCCGTGGCGGCACACCCAGTGGCACACGCAAACAATTCTGCACGCCCACCCACGGGTGGGCCGGCCGTGGCGGCACACCTAGTGGCACACGCAAACAGTTCTGCACGCCCACCCACAGGTGGGCCGGCTGTGGCGGCACACCCAGTGGATCACGCATACAGTTCTGCACGCCCACCCACGGGTGGGCCGGCCGTGGCGGCACATCCAGTGGCACACGCAAACAGTTCTGCACGCCTACCCCACGGGTGGGCCGGCCGTGGCGGCACACCCAGTGGCACACGCAAACACTTCTGCACGCCCACCCACGGGTGGGCCGGCCGTGGCAGCACACCCAGAGGCAACACGCAGGCCTTTCTGCACGCCCACTCCACGGATGGGCCGGCCGTGGCGGCACACCCAGTGGCACACGCAAACAGTTCTGCACGCTTCACCCATCGGGTGGGCCGGCCGTGGCGGCACACCCAGAGGCACACGCAAACAGTTCTGCACGCCCACCCACGGGTGGGCCGGCCGTGGCGGCACACCCAGAGGCACACGCAGGCCCTTCTGCACGCCACTCCACGGGTGGGCCGGCCGTGGCGGCACACCCAGTGGCACACGCAAACAGTTCTGCACGCCCCACCCACGGGTGGGCCGGCCGTGGCGGCACACCCAGTGGCACACGCAAACAGTTCTGCACGCCCACCCACGGGTGGGGCCGGCCGTGGCGGCACACCCATTGGCACACGCAAACAGTTCTGCACGCCCACCCACGGGTGGGCCGGCCGTGGCAGCACACCCAGAGGCAACCCGCAAGCCTTTCTGCACGCCCACTCCACGAATGGGCCGGCCGTGGCGGCACACCCAGAGGCAACACGCAAGCACTTCTGCACGCCCACCCACGGGTGGGCCGGCCGTAGCGGCACACCCCAGAGGCACACGCAAACAGTTCTGCACGCCCACCCATGGGTGGGCCGGCCGTGGCGGCACACCCAGAGGCAACTGCCGGCCCTTCTGCACGCCCACCCACGGGTAAGCCGGCCGTGGCGGCACACCCAGAGGCAACCGCAAACCCTTCTGCACGCCCACCCACGGGTGGGCCGGCCGTGGCGGCACACCCAGAGGCAACCGCAGGACTCTTCTGCACGCCTACCCACGGGTGGGCCGGCCGTGGCGGCACACCCAGAGGCACACGCAAACAGTTCTGCACGCCCCACCCACGGGTGGGCCGGCCGTGGCGGCACACCCAGAGGCACACCGCAGACCCTTCTGCACGCCCACCCACGGGTGGGCCGGCCGTGGCGGCACACCCAGTGGCACACGCAAACACTTCTGCACGCCCACCCACGGGTGGGCCGGCCGTGGCGGCACACCCAGTGGCACACGCAAACAGTTCTGCACGCCCACCCACGGGTGGGCCGGCCGTGGCGGCACACCCAGAGGCAACACGCAGGCACTTCTGCACGCCCACTCCACGGGTGGGCCGGCCGTGGCGGCACACCCAGTGGCACACGCAAACACTTCTGCACGCCCACCCACGGGTGGGCCGGCCGTGGCGGCACACCCAGTGGCACACGCAAACAGTTCTGCACGCCCACCCACGGGTGGGCCGGCCGTGGCGGCACACCCAGTGGCACACGCAAAGCAGTTCTGCACGCCCACCCACGGGTGAGCCGGCCGTGGCGGCACACCCAGTGGCAACACGCATACAGTTCTGCACGCCCACCCACGGGTGGGCCGGCCGTGGCGGCACACCCAGTGGCACACGCAAACAGTTCTGCACGCCCACCCACGGGTGGGCCGGCCGTGGCGGCACACCCAGTGGCACACGCAAACATTTCTGCACGCCACCCACGGGTGGGCCGGCCGTGGCGGCACACCCAGTGGCACACGCAAACAGTTCTGCACGCCTCACCCACGGGTGGGCCGGCCGTGGCGGCACACCCAGAGGCAACACGCAGGCACTTCTGCACGCCCACCCACGGGTGGGCCGGCCGTGGCGGCACACCCAGAGGCAACACGCAAACACTTCTGCACGCCCCACCCACGGGTGGGCCGGCCGTGGCGGCACACCCAGTGGCACACGCAAACAGTTCTGCACGCCCACCCACGGGTGGGCCGGCCGTGGCGGCACACCCAGTGGCACACGCAAACACTTCTGCACGCCCACCCACGGGTGGGCCGGCCGTGGCGGCACACCCAGAGGCAACACGCAGGCACTTCTGCACGCCCCACCCACGGGTGGGCCGGCCGTGGCGGCACACCCAGAGGCACACGCAAACACTTCTGCACGCCCACCCACGGGTGGGCCGGCCGTGGCTGCACACCCAGTGGCACACGCAAACAGTTCTGCACGCCCACCCACGGGTGGGCCGGCCGTGGCGGCACACCCAGAGGCAACACGCAAGCCCTTCTGCACGCCCCACCCACGGGTGGGCCGGCCGGGCGGCACACCCAGAGGCACACGCAAGCAGTTCTGCACGCCCACCCACGGGTGGGCCGGCCGTGGCGGCACACCCAGAGGCACACGCAGACAGTTCTGCACGCCCACTCCACGGGTGGGCCGGCCGTGGCGGCACACCCAGAGGCAACACGCAAACATCTTCTGCACGCCCACCCACGGGTGGGCCGGCCGTGGCGGCACACCCAGAGGCACACGCAAACAGTTCTGCACGCCCACCCACGGGTGGGCCGGCCGTGGCGGCACACCCAGAGGCACACGCAGACAGTTCTGCACGCCCACCCACGGGTGGGCCGGCCGTGGCGGCACACCCAGTGGCAACCGCAGGCTCTTCTGCACGCCCACCCACGGGTGGGCCGGCCGTGGCGGCACACCCAGTGGCACACGCAAACAGTTCTGCACGCCACCCACGGGTGGGCCGGCCGTGGCGGCACACCCAGTGGCACACGCAAACAGTTCTGCACGCCCACCCACGGGTGGGCCGGCCGTGGCGGCACACCCAGTGGCACACGCAAACAGTTCTGCACGCCCCACCCACGGGTGGGCCGGCCGTGGCGGCACACCCAGAGGCAACCGCAAACCCTTCTGCACGCCCACCCACGGGTGGGCCGGCCGTGGCGGCACACCCAGTGGCACACGCAAACAGTTCTGCACGCCCACCCACGGGTGGGCCGGCCGTGGCGGCACACCCAGTGGCACACGCAAACAGTTCTGCACGCCCACCCACGGGTGGGCCGGCCGTGGCGGCACACCCAGAGGCAACCGCAGGCCCTTCTGCACGCCCACCCACGGGTGGGCCGGCCGTGGCGGCACACCCAGAGGCAACCGCAGGTCCTTCTGCACGCCCACCCACGGGTGGGCCGGCCGTGGCTGCACACCCAGTGGCACACGCAAACAGTTCTGCACGGCCACCCACGGGTGGGCCGGCCGTGGCGGCACACCCAGAGGCAACACGCAGGCCGCTTCTGCACGCCCACTCCACAGGTGGGGCCGGCCGTGGCGGCACACCCAGAGGCAACCGCAGGCACTTCTGCACGCTTCACCCACGGGCGGGCCGGCCGTGGCGGCACACCCAGAGGCAACTGCCGGCCCTTATGCACGCCCACCCACGGGTGGGCCGGCCGTGGCGGCACACCCAGTGGCACACGCAAACACTTCTGCACGCCCACTCCACGGGTGGGCCGGCCGTGGCGGCACACCCAGTGGCACATGCAAACAGTTCTGCACGCCCACCCACGGGTGGGCCGGCCGTGGCGGCACACACAGAGGCAAACGCAGGCACTTCTGCACGCCCACCCACGGGTGGGCCGGCCGTGGCGGCACACCCCAGTGGCACACGCAAACACTTCTGCACGCCCACCCACGGGTGGGCCGGCCGTGGCTGCACACCCCAGTGGCACATGCAAACAGTTCTGCACGCCCACCCACGGGTGGGCCGGCCGTGGCGGCACACCCAGTGGCACACGCAAAGAGTTCTGCACGCCAGCCACGGGTGAGCCGGCTGTGGCGGCACACCCAGTGGATCACGCATACAGTTCTGCACGCCACCCACGGGTGAGCCGGCCGGGCGGCACACCCAGTGGCACACGCAAACATTTCTGCACGCCCCACCCACGGGTGGGCCGGCCGTGGCGGCACACCCAGTGGCTCACGCAAACACTTCTGCACGCCCCACCCACGGGTGGGCCGGCCGTGGCGGCACACCCAGTGGCACATGCAAACAGTTCTGCACGCCCACTCCACGGGTGGGCCGGCCGTGGCGGCACACCCAGAGGCAAACGCAGGCACTTCTGCACGCCCACCCACGGGTGGGCCGGCCGTGGCGGCACACCCAGTGGCACACGCAAACACTTCTGCACGCCCACCCACGGGTGGGCCGGCCGTGGCTGCACACCCAGTGGCACACGCAAACAGTTCTGCACGCCCACCCACGGGTGGGCCGGCCGTGGCGGCACACCCAGTGGCACACGCAAAGCAGTTCTGCACGCCCACCCACGGGTGGGCCGGCCGTGGCGGCACACCCAGTGGCACACGCAAACACTTCTGCACGCCCACCCACGGGTGGGCCGGCCGTGGCGGCACACCCAGTGGCACACGCAAACAGTTCTGCACGCCCACCCACGGGTGGGCCGGCCGTGGCGGCACACCCCAGAGGCAACACGCAGGCCCTTCTGCACGCCCCACCCACGGGTGGGCCGGCCGTGGCGGCACACCCAGAGGCAACCGCAAACCCTTCTGCACGCCCACCCACGGGTGGGCCGGCCGTGGCTGCACACCCAGTGGCACACGCAAACAGTTCTGCACGCCCACCCACGGCTGGGCCGGCCGTGGCGGCACACCCAGAGGCAACCGCAGGCCCTTCTGCACGCCCACCCACGGGTGGGCCGGCCGTGGCGGCACACCCAGAGGCAACCGCAAACTCTTCTGCACGCCCCACCCACGGGTGGGCCGGCCGTGGCGGCACACCCAGTGGCACACGCAAAGAGTTCTGCACGCCCAGCCACGGGTGGGCCGGCTGTGGCGGCACACCCAGTGGAACACGCAGACAGTTCTGCACGCCCACCCACGGGTGGGCCGGCCGTGGCGGCACATCCAGTGGCACACGCAAACAGTTCTGCACGCCCACCCACGGGTGGGCCGGCCGTGGCGGCACACCCAGTGGCACACGCAAACACTTCTGCACGCCCACCCACGGGTGGGCCGGCCGTGGCGGCACACCCAGTGGCACACGCAAACAGTTCTGCACGCCCACCCACGGGTGGGCTGGCCGTGGCGGCACACCCAGAGGCAACACGCAGGCCCTTCTGCACGCCCACCCACGGGTGGGCCGGCCGTAGCGGCACAACCAGGGGCACACGCAAGCACTTCTGCACGCCCACCCACGGGTGGGCCGGCCGTGGCGGCACACCCAGAGGCACACGCAAACAGTTCTGCACGCCCACCCACGGGTGGGCCGGCCGTGGCGGCACACCCAGTGGCACACGCAAACAGTTCTGCACGCCCACCCACGGGTGGGCCGGCCGTGGCGGCACACCCAGTGGCAACACGCAGACAGCTTCTGCACGCCCCCCACCCACGGGTGGGCCGGCCGTGGCGGCACACCCAGTGGCACACGCAAACAGTTCTGCACGCCCAACCCACGGGTGGGCCGGCCGTGGCGGCACATCCAGTGGCACACGCAAACAGTTCTGCACGCCCACCCACGGGTGGGCCGGCCGTGGCGGCACACCCAGTGGCACACGCAAACAGTTCTGCACGCCCACCCACGGGTGGGCCGGCCGTGGCGGCACACCCAGAGGCACACGCAGACATTCTTCTGCACGCCCCACCCACGGGTGGGCCGGCCGTGGCGGCACACCCAGAGGCAACGCAAACCCTTCTGCACGCCCCACCCACGGGTGGGCCGGCCGTGGCTGCACACCCAGTGGCACACGCAAACAGTTCTGCACGCCCACCCACGGGTGGGCCGGCCGTGGCGGCACACCCAGTGGCAAACGCAAGCAGTTCTGCACGCCCACCCACGGGTGGGCCGGCCGTGGCGGCACACCCAGAGGCACACGCAAACAGTTCTGCACGCCCACCCACGGCTGGGCCGGCCGTGGCGGCACACCCAGAGGCACACGCAAGCCCTTCTGCACGCCACCCACGGGTGGGCCGGCCGTGGCGGCACACCCAGAGGCAACCGCAGGCCCTTCTGCACGCCCACCCACGGGTGGGCCGGCCGTGGCGGCACACCCAGAGGCAACCGCAGGCACTTCTGCACGCCCACCCACGGGTGGGCCGGCCGTGGCGGCACACCCCAGAGGCACACCGCAAACACTTCTGCACGCCCCACCCACGGGTGGGCCGGCCGTGGCGGCACACCCAGAGGCAACCGCAAGCCCTTCTGCACGCCCACCCACGGGTGGGCCGGCCGTGGCGGCACACCCAGTGGCACACGCAAAGAGTTCTGCACGCCCACCCACGGGTGGGCCGGCCGTGGCGGCACACCCAGTGGCACACGCAAACAGTTCTGCACGCCCACCCACGGGTGGGCCGGCCGTGGCGGCACACCCAGTGGCACACGCAAACAGTTCTGCACGCCCACTCCACGGGTGGGCCGGCCGTGGCGGCACACCCAGAGGCAACCGCAGGCCCTTCTGCACGCCCCACCCACGGGTGGGCCGGCCGTGGCGGCACACCCAGAGGCAACCGCAGGTCCTTCTGCACGCCCACCCACGGGTGGGCCGGCCGTGGCTGCACACCCAGTGGCACACGCAAAAGTTCTGCACGGCCACCCACGGGTGGGCCGGCCGTGGCGGCACACCCAGAGGCACACGCAGGCCGTTCTGCACGCCCACCCACGGGTGGGCCGGCCGTGGCGGCACACCCAGAGGCAACCGCAGGCACTTCTGCACGCTCCACCCACGGGCGGGCCGGCCGTGGCGGCACACCCAGAGGCACACTGCAGGCACTTCTGCACGCCCACCCACGGGTGGGCCGGCCGTGGCGGCACACCCAGTGGCACACGCAAACACTTCTGCACGCCCACTCCACGGGTGGGCCGGCCGTGGCGGCACACCCAGTGGCACACGCAAACAGTTCTGCACGCCCACTCCACGGGTGGGCCGGCCGTGGCGGCACACCCAGAGGCAAACGCAGGCACTTCTGCACGCCCACCCACGGGTGGGCCGGCCGTGGCGGCACACCCAGTGGCACACGCAAACACTTCTGCACGCCCACCCACGGGTGGGCCGGCCGTGGCTGCACACCCAGTGGCACACGCAAACAGTTCTGCACGCCCACCCACGGGTGGGCCGGCCGTGGCGGCACACCCAGTGGCACACGCAAAGCAGTTCTGCACGCCAGCCACGGGTGAGCCGGCTGTGGCGGCACACCCAGTGGATCACGCATACAGTTCTGCACGCCCACCCACGGGTGGGCCGGCCGTGGCGGCACACCCAGTGGCACACGCAAACATTTCTGCACGCCCACCCACGGGTGGGCCGGCCGTGGCGGCACACCCAGTGGCTCACGCAAACACTTCTGCACGCCCACCCACGGGTGGGCCGGCCGTGGAGGCACACCCAGTGGCACATGCAAACAGTTCTGCACGCCCACCCACGGGTGGGCCGGCCGTGGCGGCACACCCAGAGGCAAACGCAGGCACTTCTGCACGCCCACCCACGGGTGGGCCGGCCGTGGCGGCACACCCAGTGGCAACACGCAAACACTTCTGCACGCCCACCCACGGGTGGGCCGGCCGGGCCGGCACACCCAGTGGCACATGCAAACAGTTCTGCACGCCCACCCACGGGTGGGCCGGCCGTGGCGGCACACCCAGTGGCACACGCAAAGAGTTCTGCACGCCCACCCACGGGTGGGCCGGCCGTGGCGGCACACCCAGTGGCACACGCAAACACTTCTGTACGCCCACCCACGGGTGGGCCGGCCGTGGCGGCACACCCAGTGGCACACGAAAACATTTCTGCACGCCCACCCACGGGTGGGCCGGTCGTGGCGGCACACCCAGATGCAAACGCAGGCCCTTCTGCACGCCCACCCACGGGTGGGCCGGCCGTGGCGGCACACCCGGAGGCAACGGCAAACCCTTCTGCACGCCCACCCACGGGTGGGCCGGCCGTGGCTGCACACCCAGTGGCACACGCAAACAGTTCTGCACGCCCACCCACGGCTGGGCCGGTCGTGGCGGCACACCCAGAGGCAAACGCAGGCCCTTCTGCACGGCCACCCACGGGTGGGCCGGCCGTAGCGGCACACCCAGAGGCACACGCAAAACGTTCTGCACGCCCACCCACGGCTGGGCCGGCCGTGGCGGCACACCCAGAAGCAACCGCAGGCCCTTCTGCACGCCCACCCACAGGTGGGCCGGCCGTGGCGGCACACCCAGAGGCAACCGCAGGCCCTTCTGCACGCCCACCCACGGGTGGGCCGGCCGTGGCGGCACACCCAGAGGCAACCGCAGGCACTTCTGCACGCCCACCCACGGGCGGCCGGCCGTGGCGGCACACCCAGAGGCAACTGCCGGCCCTTCTGCACGCCCACCCACGGGTGGGCCGGCCGTGGCGGCACACACAGTGGCACACGCAAAGAGTTCTGCACGCCAGCCACGGGTGAGCCGGCTGTGGCGGCACACCCAGTGGATCACGCACACAGTTCTGCACGCCCACCCACGGGTGGGCCGGCCGTGGCGGCACATCCAGTGGCACACGCAAACAGTTCTGCACGACCACCCACGGGTGGGCCGGCCGTGGCGGCACACCCAGTGGCACACGCAAACACTTCTGTACGCCCACCCACGGGTGGGCCGGCCGTGGCGGCACACCCAGTGGCACATGCAAACAGTTCTGCACGCCCACCCACGGGTGGGCTGGTCGTGGCGGCACACCCAGAGGCAAACGCAGGCCCTTCTGCACGGCCACCCACGGGTGGGCCGGCCGTAGCGGCACAACCAGGGGCAACTGCACGCCCTTCTGCACGCCCACCCACGGGTGGGCCGGCCGTGGCGGCACACCCAGAGGCACACGCAAACAGTTCTGCACGCCCACCCACGGGTGGGCCGGCCGTGGCGGCACACCTAGTGGCACACGCAAACAGTTCTGCACGCCCACCCACAGGTGGGCCGGCTGTGGCGGCACACCCAGTGGATCACGCATACAGTTCTGCACGCCCACCCACGGGTGGGCCGGCCGTGGCGGCACATCCAGTGGCACACGCATACAGTTCTGCACGCCAACCCACGGGTGGGCCGGCCGTGGCGGCACATCCAGTGGCACACGCAAACAGTTCTGCACGCCCACCCACGGGTGGGCCGGCCGTGGCGGAACACCCATTGGCACACGCAAACAGTTCTGCACGCCCACCCACGGGTGGGCCGGCCGTGGCAGCACACCCAGAGGCAACCCCAGGCCTTTCTGCACGCCCACCTACGAATGGGCCGGCCGTGGCGGCACACCCATTGTCACACGCAAACAGTTCTGCACGCCCACCCACGGGTGGGCCGGCCGTGGCGGCACACCCAGAGGCACACGCAAACAGTTCTGCACGCCCCACCCACGGCTGGGCCGGCCGTGGCGGCACACCCAGAGGCACACGCAGGCCCTTCTGCACGCCCCACTTACGGGTGGGCCGGCCGTGGCGGCACACCCAGAGGCAACCGCAAACAGTTCTGCACGCCCACCCACGGGTGGGCCGGCCGTGGCGGCACACCCAGTGGCACACGCAAACAGTTCTGCACGCCCACCCACGGGTGGGCCGGCCGTGGCGGCACACCCAGTGTCAAACCCAGGCCCTTCTGCACGACCACATAGGGGTGGTCCAGCAGGGGCGGCACACCCAGAGGCAACCGTAGGCTTTTCTGCACGCCCCACCCACGGGTGGGTCGGCCGTGGGCGGTACACCCAAAGTCAACCGCGAACCTTTTCTGCAAGCCCACCCACGGGTGGGCCGGCCGTGGAGGCACACCCAGAGGCAACCGCAGGCCCTTCTGCACGCCCACCCACGGGTGAGCCGGCAGTGGCGGCACACCCAGTGGCACACGCAAACAGTTCTGCACGCCCACCCACGGGTGGGCCGGCCGTGGCGGCACAGCCAGAGGCACATCGAAGGCCCTTCTACACGCCCACCCACGGGTGGGCCGGCCGTGGCGGCACACCCAGAGGCCACCGTAGGCCTTTTCTGCACGCCCCACCCACGGGTGGGCCGGCCGTGGCTGCACACACAGAGGCAAACGCAGGCCCTTCTGCACGCCCCACCCACGGGTGGACCGGCCGTGGCGGCACACCCAGAGGCACACGCAAACAGTTCTGCACGCCCACCCACGGGTGGGCCGGCCGTGGCTGCACACCCAGAGGCAAACGCAGGCACTTCTGCACACCCACCCACGGGTGGGCCGGCCGTGGCGGCACACCCAGTGGCAAACCCAGGCCCTTCTGCACACCCACCCACGGGTGAGCCGGCCGTGGCGGCACACTCAGTGGCACAGGCAAACAGTTCTGCACGCCCACCCACGTGTGGGCCGGCCGTGGCGGCACACCCAGTGGCACACGCAAACAATTCTGCATGCCCACCCACGGGTGGGCCGGCCGTGGCAGCACACCCAGAGCCACACGCAGGCCCTTCTGCCCGCCCACCCACGGGTGGGCCGGCCGTGGCGGCACACCCAGTTGCACACGCAAACAATTCTGCACGCCCACCCACGGGTGGGCCGGCCGTGGCGGCACACCCAGAGTCAACCGCAGGCCTTTGTGCATGCCCACCCACAGGTGGGCCGGCAGGGGCGGCACACCCAGAGGCAAACGTAGGCCCTTCTGCACGCCCACCCACGGGTGGGCCGGCCGTGGCGGCACACCCAGAGGCTCACGCAGGCCCTTCTGCACGCCCACCCACGGGTGGGCCGGCCATGGCGGCACACCCAGGAGCAACCGCAGGCCCTTCTGCACGCCCACCCACGGGTGGGTCGGCCGTGGCGGCACACCCAGTGGCACACGCAAACAATACTGCACGCCCACCCACGGGTGGGCAGACCGTGGAGGCACACTCAGATGCAATCGTAGGCCCTTCTGCACGCCCACCCACGGGTGGATCGGCCGTGCCGGCACACCCAGAGGCAACCGCAGGCCCTTCTGCAAGCCCACCCACGGGTGGGCCGGCCGTGGGGGCACAGCAAGTGGCACAAGCAAACAGTTCTGCACGCCCACCCACGGGTGGGCCGGCCGTGGCGGCACACCCAGAGGCAACTGCAGGACCTTCTGCACTCCCACCCACGGGTGGGCCGGCCGTGGCGGCACACCCAGAGCCACACGCAGGGCCTTATGCTCGCCCACCCACGGGTGGACCCGTAGTGGCGGCACACACAGAGGCACCCGAAGGCCCTTCTGCACGCCCACACACGGGTGGG
>JAKWBO010000254.1:0-45000 GCA_034336685.1 Luscinia luscinia | reverse complement strand
CAGCCACGGGTGGGCCGGTCGTGGCGGCACACACAGAAGCAACCGCAAACCCTATTGCACGCCCAACCATGGGTAAGCCGGCCGTGGCGGCACAGCCAGTGGCACACGCAAACAGTTCTTCACGCCCCACCCACGGCTGTGGCCGGACGTGGCTGCACACCCAGAGGCAAACGCAGGCACTTTCTGCACGCCCCACCCACGGGTGGGCCGGCCGTGGCGGCACACCCAGAGGCAACCGCAGGTTTTTCTGCACGCTTCACCCACGGGTGGGCCGGCCGTGGCGGCACACCCAGAGCCCCACGCAGGCCCTTCTGCACGCTCACCCACGGGTGGGCCGGCCGTGGCGGCACACCCAGAGGCAACCGCGAAAGCCTTCTGCACGCCCCACGCACGGGTGAGGCCGGCCGTGGCGCCACACTCTGTGGCACACGCAAACAGTTCTGCACGCCCACCCACGGGTGAGACGGCCGTGGCAGCACACCCAGAGGCAACCGTGAAGTCGCTTCTACACGCCCACCCACGGGTGGGCCGGCCGTGGCGGCACACCCGGAGGCAACCGCAAACCCTACAGCACGCCCCACCCACGGGTGAGCCGGCCGTGGCGGCACACTCAGTGGCACACGCAAACAGTTCTGCACGCCCACCCACGGGTGGGCCAGCCGTGGCGGCACACCCAGTGGCAAACGCAAACCGCTCTGTACGCCCAACCACGGGTGGGCCGGCCGTGGCGACACACCCAGAGGCAACCGCAAACCCTTCTGCACGCCCCACCCACGGGTGGGCCGGCCGTGGCGGCACACCCAGAGGCAACCCCAGGCTCTTCTGCACGCCCACCCACGGGTGGGCCGGCCGTGGCGACACAACCAGTGGCACACGCAAACAGTTCTGCACGCCCAGACACGGGTGGGCCGGCCGTGGCGGCACACCCACTGGCACACGCAAACCGCTCTGCACGCCCCACCAACGGGAGGGCCGGCCGTGGCTGCACACCCAGTGGATCACGCAAACAGTTCTGCACGCTCACCCACGGGTGGGTCGTCCGTGGCGGCACATCCAGTGGCACACGCAACAGTTCTGCACGCTTCACCCACGGGTGGGCCGGCCGTGGCGGCACACTCAGAGGTAAACGCAGGCATCTTCTGCACGCCCACCCACGGGTGGGCTGGCCGTGGCGGCACACCCAGAGGCAAACCCAGGCTTTTCTGCACGCCCACCCACGGGTGGGCCGTCCGTGGCGGCACACCCCGTGGCACACGCAGGCTCTTCTGCACGCCCACCCACGGGTGGGCCGGCCGTATGCGGCACATCCAGTGGCACACGCGAACAGTTCGGCACGCCCACCCACGAGTGGGCCGGCCGTGGCGGCACACCCAGAGGCAAACGCAGGCACTTTCTGCACGCCCCACCCACGGGTGGGCCGGCCGTGGCGGCACACCCAGAGGCAAACTCAGGCTCTTCTGCACGCCCCACCCACGGGTGGGCCGGCCGTGGCGGCAAACCCAGAGGCACACGCAAACAGTTCTGCACGCCCACCCACGGGTGGGCCGGCCGTGGCGGGCACACCCAGAGGCAACCGCAAACTTTTCTGCACGCCCACCCACGGGTGGGCCGGCCGTTACGGCACACCCAGAGGCACACGCAAAAGTTCTGCACGCTTCACCCAAGGGTGGGCCGGCCGTGGCGGCACACCCAGAGGCAAACGCAAACCCTTCTGCACGCCCCACCCACGGGTGGGCCGGCCGTGGCGGCACACCCAGAGGGAACCGCGAGGCTCCTTCTGCACGCCCACCCACGGGTGGGCCGGCCGTGGAGGCACACCCAGAGGCAGACAAAGGCCCTTCTTCACGCTCAGCCACGGGTGGGCCGGCCGTGGCGGCACACACAGAGGCAACCGCAAACCCTTCTGCACGCCCCACCCACGGGTGGACCGGCCGTGGCGGCACACCCAGAGGCACACGCAAACAGTTCTGCACGCCCACCCACGGGTGGGCCGGCCGTGGCGGCACACCCAGAGGCACACACAGCGCTCTTCTGCATGCTCAGCCACGGGTGGGCCGGTCGTGGCGGCACACCCAGAGACAACCGCAGGCCCTTCTGCACGCTTCACCCACGGGTGAGCCGGCCGTGGCGGCACACTCAGTGGCACACGCAAACAGTTCTGCACGCCCACCCACGGGTGGGCCAGCCGTGGCGGCACACCCAGTGGCACACGCAAACAGTTCTGCACGCCCACCCACGGGTGGGCCGGCCGTGGCGGCACACCCAGTGGCACACGCAAACAGTTCTGCATGCCCACTCCACCGGTGGGCCGGCCGTGGCGGCACACACAGAGGCTCACGCAGGCCCTTCTGCACTTCTTACCCACGGGTGGGCCGGCCGTGGCGGCACACCGAGAGGCATCCGCAAACCCTTCTGCACGCCCACCCACGGGTGGGCCGGCCGTGGCGGCACACCCAGAGGCAACCGTAGGCCCTTTCTGCACGCCTACCCACGGGTGGGCCGGCCGTAGCGGCACACCCAGAGGCAAACCCAGGCCCTTCTGCACGCTTCATCGCACGTGGTGGGTCGGCAGGGGCGGCACACCCAGAGGCAACCGCAGGTTCTTCTGCACGCCCCACCCACGGGTGGGCCGGCCGTGGCGGTACACCCAGAGCCAAACGCAAACCCTTCTGCACGCCCTTACCCGTGGTGGGCCGGCCGTGGCGGCACACCAAGAGGCAAACGGAGGCCTCTTCTGCACGCTTCACCCACGGGCGGGCCGGCCGTGGCGGCACACCCAGAGGCACACAAAGGCCCTTCTGCACGCCTCAGCCACAGGTGGGTCGGTCGTGGCGGCACACCCAGAAGCAACCGCAAACCCTTCTGCACGCCCCACCCACGGGTGAGCCGGCCGTGGCGGCACACTCAGTGGCACAGGCAAACAGTTCTGCACGCCCACCCACGGGTGGGCCAGCCGTGGCGGCACACCCAGTGGCACACGCAAACAGTTCTGCACGCCCAGCCACGGGTGGGACGGCCGTAACGGCACACCCAGAGGCAACCGCAAACCTTTCTGCACGCCCTCCCACGGGTGGAGCCGGCCGGGCGGCACACCCAGTGGCACACGCAAATATTTCTGCACGCCCACCCACGGGTGGGCCTACAATGGCGGCACACCCAGAGGCAACCGTAGGCTCTTCTGCACGCCCCACCCACGGGTGAGCCGGCCGTGGCGCCACACTCAGTGGCACACGCAAACAGTTCTGCACGCCCACCCACGGGTGGGCCAGCCGTGGCGGCACACCCAGTGGCACACGCAAACAGTTCTGCACGCCCACCCACGGGTGGGCCGGCCGTGGCGGCACACCCAGAGGCTCACGCGAGGTTCTTCTGCACGCCCCCCACCCACGGGTGGGCCGGCCGTGGCTGCACACCCAGAGGCAACCGCAGGCCTTTCTTCAAGCCCACCCACGGGTGGGCCGGCCGTGGCTGCACACCTAGAGACAACCGCGAGGCTCTTCTGCACGCCCCACCCACGGGTGGGACGACCGTGGCGGCACACCCAGAGGCAACCGCAGGCCCTTCTGCACGCCCACCCACGGGTGGGCCGGCCGTGGCGGCACACCGAGAGGCATCCGCGAACCCTTCTGCACGCCCACCCACGGGTGGGCCGGCCGGCGGCACACCCGGAGGCAACCGCAAACCCTACTGCACGCCCCACCCACGGGTGAGCCGGCCGTGGCGGCACAGCCAGTGGCACACGCAAACAGTTCTGCACGCCCAGCCACGCAGTGGGCCGGCCGTGGCGGCACACCCAGAGGCACACGCAAAGAGTTCTGCACGCCCACCCACAAGTGGGCCGGCCGTGGCGGCACACCCAGTGGCACACGCAAACAGTTCTGCACGCCCAGCAACGGGTGGGCCGGCCGTGGCGGCACACCCAGAAGCTCACGCGAGGTTCTTCTGCACGCCCCACCCACGGGTGGGCCGGCCGTGGCGGCACACCCAGAGGCAACCGCAGGCCCTTCTGCACGCCCCACCCACGGGTAAGCTGGCCGTGTCGGCACACCTAGAGGTAACCACAAACCCTACTGCACGCCCTCCCATGGGTGGGCCGGCCGTAGCGGCACAGCCAGTGGCACACGCGAACACTTCTGCACGCCCACCCACGGGTGGGCCGGCCGTGGCGTACACCCGAGAGGCAACCGCAGCCCTTCTGCACGCCCACCCACGGGTGGGCCGGCCGTGGCGGCACACCCAGAGGCAACCGCAAAGCCTTCTGTACTCCCACCCACGGGTGGGCCGGCCGTGGCGGCACACACAGAGGCAACCGCAGGCCCTTCTGCACGCTTCACCCACGGGTGGGCCGGCCGTGGCGGCACACCCAGAGGCATCCGCGAAACCTTTTGCACGCCCCACCCACGGGTGGGCCGGCCGTGGCGGCACACCCAAAGGCAACCGCGAGGCCCGTTCTGCACGCCCCACCCACGGGTGGGCCGGCCGTGGCGGCACAACCAGAGCCACACGCAGTCCATTCTGCACGCCCCACCCACGGGTGGGCCGGCCGTGGCGGCACACCCGGAGGCAACCGCAAACCCTACTGCACGCCCACCCACGGGTAAGCCGGCCGTGGCAGCACAGCCAGTGGCACACGCAAACCCTTCTGCACGCCCCACCCACGGGTGGGCCAGCCGTGGCTGCACACCCAGAGGCAAACGCAGGCACTTCTGCACGCCCCACCCACGGTGAGCCGGCTGTGGCGGCACACCCAGTGACAAACCCAGGCCCTTCTGCACGCCCCACCTACTTGTGGGCCGGCAGGGCTGCACACCCAGAGCCACACGCAGGCCCTTCTGCACGCCCACCCACGGGTGGGCCGGCCGTGGCGGCACACCCAGAGCCCCACGCAGGCCCTTCTGCACGCCCACCCACGGGTGGGCCGGCCGTGGCGGCACACCCAGAGACACACGCAGGCCCTTCTGCACGCCCACCCACGGGTGGGCCGGCCGTGGCGGCACACTCAGAGGCAACCTCAAACAGTTCTGCACGCCCACCCACGGGTGGGCCGGCCGTGGCGGCACACCCAGAGGCTCACGAAGGCCCTTCTGCACGCCCAACCACGGGTGGGCCGGCCGTGGCGGCACACCCAGAGGCAAAGGCAGGCCCTTATGCACGCCCACCCACGGGTGGGCCGGCCGTGGCGGCACACCCGGAGGCAACCGCAAACCCTATTGCACGCCCAACCATGGGTAAGCCGGCCGTGGCGGCACAGCCAGTGGCACACGCAAACAGTTCTTCACGCCCACCCACGGCTGTGCCGGACGTGGCTGCACACCCAGAGGCAAACGCAGGCACTTCTGCACGCCCACCCACGGGAGGGCCGGCCGTGGCGGCACACCCAGAGGCAACCGCAGGCCTTTCTGCACGCCCACCCACGGGTGGGCCGGCCGTGGCGGCACACCCAGAGGCAACCTCAGGCCTTTCTGCACGCCGACCCACGGGTGGGCCGGCCGTGGCGGCACACCCAGAGCCCCACGCAGGCCCTTCGACACGCCCACCCACGGGTGGGCCGGCCGTGCCGGCACAACCAGAGGCAAACGCAGACCCCTCTGCACGCCCACCCACTGGTGGGCCGGCCGTGGCGGCACACCCAGAGGCAACCGCAAAGCCTTCTGCACGCCCACGCACGGGTGAGCCGGCCGTGGCGCCACACTCAGTGGCACACGCAAACAGTTCTGCACGCCCACCCACGGGTGAGACGGCCGTGGCAGCACACTCAGTGGCACACACAAACAGTTCTGCACGCCCACCCACGGCTGGGCCAGCCGTGGCGGCACACCCAGTAGCACACGCAAACAGTTCTGCACGCCCACCCACGGGTGGGCCGGCCGTGGCGGCACACCCAGAGCCACACGCAGGCCCTTCTGCACGCCCACCCATGGGTGGGCCGGCCTTGGCGGCACAGCCAGTGGCACACGCAAACAGTTCTGCACGCCCACCCGCGGGTGGGCCGGCCGTGGCGACACACCCAGAGGCAACCGCAGGCCTTTCTGCACGCCCACCTACGGGTGGGCCGGCCGTGGCGGCACACGCAGTGGCACACGCAAACAGTTCTGCACGCCCAGGCATGGGTGGGCCGGCCGTGGCGGCACACCCAGTGGAGCACGCAGGCCCTTCTGCACGCCCACCCACGGGTGGGCCGGCCGTGGCGGCACACTCAGAGGCAACCGCAAACAGTTCTGCACGCCCACCCACGGGTGGGCCGGCCGTGGCGGCACACCCGGAGGCAACCGCAAACCCTACTAAACGCCCACCCATGGGTAAGCCGGCCGTGGCGGCACACCCAAAGGCAACCGCAGGCCCTTCTGCACGCCCACCCACGGGTGGGCCGGCCGTGGCGGCACACCCAAAGGCAACCGCAGGCCCTTCTGCACGCCCACCTACGGGTGGGCCGGCCGTGGCGGCACACCCAGAGCCACACGCAGGCCATTCTGCACGCCCACCCACGGGTGGGCCGGCCGTGGCGGCACACCCGGAGGCAACCGAAGGCCCTTCTGCACGCCCACCCACGGGTGGGCCGGCCGTGGCGACACACCCAGTGGCAAACCCAGGCCCTTCTGCACGCCCACCTACGGGTGGTCCGGCAGGGGCGGCACACCCAGAGGCAACCGCAGGCCTTTCTGCACGCCCACCCACGGGTGGGCCGGCCGTGGCGGCACACCCAGAGGCAACCGCAAACCCTTCTGCACGCCCACCCATTGGTGGGCCGGCCGTGGTGGCACACCAAGAGGCAAACGCAGGCCCTTCTGCACGCCCACCCACGGGTGGGCCGGCCGTGGCGGCACACCCAGAGGCAACCGCAGGCCCTTCTGCACGCTCAGCCACGGGTGGGCCGGCCGTGGCTGCACACCCAGAGGCAAACGAAGGCACTTCCCCACGCCCACCCACGGGTGGGCCGGCCCTGGCGGCACACCCAGTGGCAAATCCAGGCCCTTCTGCACGCCCACCCACGGGTGGGCCGGCCCTGGCGGCACACCCGGAGGCAACCGCAAACCCTATTGCACGCCCACCCATGGGTAAGCCGGTCGTGGCGGCACAGCCAGTGGCACACGAAAACAGTACTGCACGCCCACCCACGGGTGGGCCGGCCGTGGCGACACACCCAGAGGCCACCGCAGGCCCTTCTGCACGCCCACCCACAGGTGGACCATCCGTGGAGGCACACCCAGAAGCACACGCAAACAGTTCTGCACGCCCACCCACGGCTTGGCCGGCCGTGGCGGCACACCCAGAGGCAACCCAATGCCCGTCTCCCGCCCACCCACGGGTGCACCGGCCGTGGCGGCACACCCATAGGTACACGCAGGCCCTTCTGCACGCCCACCCACGCGTGGGCCGGCCGTGGCGGCACACCCAGACGCAATTGCAAACCCTTCTGCACGCCAACCCATGGGTGGGCCGGCCGTGGCGGCACACCCGGAGGCAACCGCAAACAATTCAGCATGCTCACCCACGGGTGGGCCGGCAGTGGCGGCACACTCAGAGGCAACCGAAGGCCCTTCTGCAAGCCCACCCACAGGTGGACCATCCGTGGAGGCACACCCAGAAGCACACGCAAACAGTTCTGCACGCCCACCCACGGCTTGGCCGGCCGTGGCGGCACACCCAGAGGCAACCCAATGCCCGTCTCCCGCCCACCCACGGGTGCACCGGCCGTGGCGGCACACCCATAGGTACACGCAGGCCCTTCTGCACGCCCACCCACGCGTGGGCCGGCCGTGGCGGCACACCCAGACGCAATTGCAAACCCTTCTGCACGCCAACCCATGGGTGGGCCGGCCGTGGCGGCACACCAAGAGGCAACCGCAGGCCCTTCTGCACGCCCACCCACGGGTGGGCCGGCCGTGGCGGCACACCCAGAGGGAACCGCAGGCCCTTCTGCACGCCCACCCACGGGTGGGCCGGCCGTGGCGGCACACCCAGAGGCACACAAAGGTTGTTCTTCACGCTCAGCCACGGGTGGGCCGGTCGTGGCGGCACACACAGAAGCAACCGCAAACCCTTCTGCACGCCCAGCCACGGGTGGGCCGGCCGTGGCGGCACACCCAGAGGCAAACGCAGGCCCTTATGCACGCCCACCCACGGGTGGGCCGGCCGTGGCGGCACACCCGGAGGCAACCGCAAACCCTATTGCACGCCCAACCATGGGTAAGCCGGCCGTGGCGGCACAGCCAGTGGCACACGCAAACAGTTCTTCACGCCCACCCACGGCTGTGCCGGACGTGGCTGCACACCCAGAGGCAAACGCAGGCACTTCTGCACGCCCACCCGCGGGTGGGCCGGCCGTGGCGGCACACCCAGAGGCAACCGCAGGCCTTTCTGCACGCCCACCCACGGGTGGGCCGGCCGTGGCGGCACACCCAGAGGCAACCGCAGGCCTTTCTGCACGCCCACCCACGGGTGGGCCGGCCGTGGCGGCACACCCAGAGCCCCACGCAGGCCCTTCGACACGACCACCCACGGGTGGGCCGGCCGTGCCGGCACAACCAGAGGCAAACGCAGACCCCTCTGCACGCCCACCCACGGGTGGGCCGGCCGTGGCGGCACACCCAGAGGCAACCGCAAAGCCTTCTGCACGCCCACGCACGGGTGAGCCGGCCGTGGCGCCACACTCTGTGGCACACGCAAACAGTTCTGCACGCCCACCCACGGGTGAGACGGCCGTGGCAGCACACCCAGAGGCAACCGCAGTCGCTTCTACACGCCCACCCACGGGTGGGCCGGCCGTGGCGGCACACCCGGAGGCAACCGCAAACCCTACAGCACGCCCACCCACGGGTGAGCCGGCCGTGGCGGCACACTCAGTGGCACACGCAAACAGTTCTGCACGCCCACCCACGGGTGGGCCAGCCGTGGCGGCACACCCAGTGGCAAACGCAAACTCGTTCTGCAGCCCAACCACGGGTGGGCCGGCCGTGGCGACACACCCAGAGGCAACCGCAAACCCTTCTGCACGCCCACCCACGGGTGGGCCGGCCGTGGCGGCACACCCAGAGGCAACCCCAGGCCCTTCTGCACGCCCACCCACGGGTGGGCCGGCCGTGGCGGCACAACCAGTGGCACACGCAAACAGTTCTGCACGCCCAGACACGGGTGGGCCGGCCGTGGCGGCACACCCACTGGCACACGCAAACCGTTCTGCACGCCCACCAACGGGAGGGCCGGCCGTGGCTGCACACCCAGTGGATCACGCAAACAGTTCTGCACGTTCACCCACGGGTGGGCCGGCCGTGGCGGCACACTCAGAGGTAAACGCAGGCACTTCTGCACGCCCACCCACGGGTGGGCCGGCCGTGGCGGCACACCCAGAGGCAAACTCAGGCTTCTTCTGCACGCCCACCCACGGGTGGGCCGGCCGTGGCGGCACACCCAGAGGCAACACGCAGACACTTCTGCACGCCCACTCCACGGGTGGGTCGGCCGTGGCGGCACACCCAGAGGCAACCGCAAACTTTTCTGCACGCCCACCCACGGGTGGGCCGGCCGTGGCGGCACACCCAGAGGCACACGCGAAACAGTTCTGCACGCCCACCCACGGGTGGGCCGGCCGTGGCGGCACACCCAGAGGCAACCGCAAACTTTTCTGCACGCCCACCCACGGGTGGGCCGGCCGTGGCGGCACACCCAGAGGCAAACGCAAACCCTTCTGCACGCCCACCCACGGGTGGGCCGGCCGTGGCGGCACACCCAGAGGCAACCGCAGGCCCTTCTGCACGCCCACCCACGGGTGGGCCGGCCGTGGAGGCACACCCAGAGGCAGACAAAGGCCCTTCTTCACGCTCAGCCACGGGTGGGCCGGTCGTGGCGGCACACACAGAGGCAACCGCAAACCCTTCTGCACGCCCACCCACGGGTGGACCGGCCGTGGCGGCACACCCAGAGGCACACGCAAACAGTTCTGCACGCCCACCCACGGGTGGGCCGGCCGTGGCGGCACACCCAGAGGCACACAAAGGCCCTTCTGCATGCTCAGCCACGGGTGGGCCGGTCGTGGCGGCACACCCAGAGACAACCGCAGGCCCTTCTGCACGCCCACCCACGGGTGAGCCGGCCGTGGCGGCACACTCAGTGGCACACGCAAACAGTTCTGCACGCCCACCCACGGGTGGGCCAGCCGTGGCGGCACACCCAGTGGCACACGCAAACAGTTCTGCACGCCCACCCACGGGTGGGCCGGCCGTGGCGGCACACCCAGTGGCACACGCAAACAGTTCTGCATGCCCACCCACCGGTGGGCCGGCCGTGGCGGCACACACAGAGGCTCACGCAGGCCCTTCTGCACCCCCACCCACGGGTGGGCCGGCCGTGGCGGCACACCGAGAGGCATCCGCAAACCCTTCTGCACGCCCACCCACGGGTGGGGCCGGCCGTAAGCGGCACACCCCAGAGGCAACCGCAGGCCCTTCTGCACGCCCACCCACGGGTGGGCCGGCCGTGGCGGCACACCCAGAGGCAAACCCAGGCCCTTCTGCACGCCCACGCACGGGTGGGCCGGCAGGGGCGGCACACCCAGAGGCAACCGCAGGCTCTTCTGCACGCCCACCCACGGGTGGGCCGGCCGTGGCGGTACACCCAGAGCCATAAAAGCAAAACCCTTCTGCACGCCCACTCCGTGGGTGGGCCGGCCGTGGCGGCACACCAAGAGGCAAACGGAGGCCCTTCTGCACGCCCACCCACGGGCGGGCCGGCCGTGGCGGCACACCCAGAGGCACACAAAGGCCCTTCTGCACGCTCAGCCACAGGTGGGTCGGTCGTGGCGGCACACCCAGAAGCAACCGCAAACCCTTCTGCACGCCCACTCCACGGGTGAGCCGGCCGTGGCGGCACACTCAGTGGCACAGGCAAACAGTTCTGCACGCCCACCCACGGGTGGGCCAGCCGTGGCGGCACACCCAGTGGCACACGCAAACAGTTCTGCACGCCCAGCCACGGGTGGGACGGCCGTAACGGCACACCCAGAGGCAACCGCAAACCTTTCTGCACGCCCTCCCACGGGTGAGCCGGCCGTGGCGGCACACCCAGTGGCACACGCAAACATTTCTGCACGCCCACCCACGGGTGGGCCTACAATGGCGGCACACCCAGAGGCAACCGCAGGCCCTTCTGCACGCCCACCCACGGGTGAGCCGGCCGTGGCGCCACACTCAGTGGCACACGCAAACAGTTCTGCACGCCCACCCACGGGTGGGCCAGCCGTGGCGGCACACCCAGTGGCACACGCAAACAGTTCTGCACGCCCACCCACGGGTGGGCCGGCCGTGGCGGCACACCCAGAGGCTCACGCAGGCCTTTTCTGCATCGCCCCACCCACGGGTGGGCCGGCCGTGGCTGCACACCCAGAGGCAACCGCAGGCTCTTCTTCAAGCCCACCCACGGGTGGGCCGGCCGTGGCTGCACACCTAGAGACAACCGCGGGCCTTCTGCACGCCCACCCACGGGTGGGACGACCGTGGCGGCACACCCAGAGGCAACCGCAGGCCCTTCTGCACGCCCACCCACGGGTGGGCCGGCCGTGGCGGCACACCGAGAGGCATCCGCAAACCCTTCTGCACGCCCACCCACGGGTGGGCCGGCCGTGCGGCACACCCGGAGGCAACCGCAAACCCTACTGCACGCCCACCCACGGGTGAGCCGGCCGTGGCGGCACAGCCAGTGGCACACGCAAACAGTTCTGCACGCCCAGCCACGAGTGGGCCGGCCGTGGCGGCACACCCAGAGGCACACGCAAAGAGTTCTGCACGCCCACCCACAAGTGGGCCGGCCGTGGCGGCACACCCAGTGGCACACGCAAACAGTTCTGCACGCCCAGCAACGGGTGGGCCGGCCGTGGCGGCACACCCAGAAGCTCACGCAGGCCCTTCTGCACGCCCACCCAAGGGTGGGCCGGCCGTGGCGGCACACCCAGAGGCAACCGCAGGCCCTTCTGCACGCCCACCCACGGGTGGGCCGGCCGTGCCGGCACACCTAGAGGTAACCACAAACCCTACTGCACGCCCTCCCATGGGTAAGCCGGCCGTAGCGGCACAGCCAGTGGTACACGCAAACAGTTCTGCACGCCCACCCACGGGTGGGCCGACCGGCACACTGAGGCACCGGCTTCTGCACGCCACCCACGGGTGGGCCGACCGTGGCAGCACACCCAGAGGCACCGCAATCTTCTGCACGGCCACCCACGGGTGGGCCGGCCGTGGCGGCACACCCAGAGGCAACCGCAAAGCCTTCTGTACTCCCACCCACGGGTGGGCCGGCCGTGGCGGCACACACAGAGGCAACCGCAGGCCCTTCTGCACGCCCACCCACGGGTGGGCCGGCCGTGGCGGCACACCCAGAGGCATCCGCAAACCCTTTTGCACGCCCACCCACGGGTGGGCCGGCCGTGGCGGCACACCCAAAGGCAACCGCAGGCCCGTCTGCACGCCCACCCACGGGTGGGCCGGCCGTGGCGGCACAACCAGAGCCACACGCAGTCCATTCTGCACGCCCACCCACGGGTGGGCCGGCCGTGGCGGCACACCCGGAGGCAACCGCAAACCCTACTGCACGCCCACCCACGGGTAAGCCGGCCGTGGCAGCACAGCCAGTGGCACACGCAAACCCTTCTGCACGCCCACCCACGGGTGGGCCAGCCGTGGCTGCACACCCAGAGGCAAACGCAGGCACTTCTGCACGCCCACCCACGTGTGAGCCGGCTGTGGCGGCACACCCAGTGACAAACCCAGGCCCTTCTGCACGCCCACCTACTTGTGGGCCGGCAGGGGCTGCACACCCAGAGCCACACGCAGGCCCTTCTGCACGCCCACTCCACGGGTGGGCCGGCCGTGGCGGCACACCCAGGAGCCCCACGCAGAGGCCCTTCTGCACGCCCACCCACGGGTGGGCCGGCCGTGGCGGCACACCCAGAGACACACGCAGGCCCTTCTGCACGCCCACCCACGGGTGGGCCGGCCGTGGGCGGCACACTCAGAGGCAACCTCAAACAGTTCTGCACGCCCACCCACGGGTGGGCCGGCCGTGGCGGCACACCCAGAGGCTACACGCAGGCCCTTCTGCACGCCCAACCACTTGGTGGGCCCGGCCGTGGGCGGCACACCCAGAGGCAAAGAGCAGGCCACTTATGCACGCCCACCCACGGGTGGGCCGGCCGTGGCGGCACACCCAGAGGCAACCGCAAACCCTATCTGCACGCCCAACCATGGGTAGGCCGGCCGTGGCGGCACAGCCAGTGGCACACGCAAACAGTTCTTCACGCCCACCCACGGCTGGGCCGGCCGTGGCTGCACACCCAGAGGCAAACGCAGGCACTTCTGCACGCCCACCCACGGGTGGGCCGGCCGTGGCGGCACACCCAGAGGCAACCGCAGGCCTTTCTGCACGCCCACCCACGGGTGGGCCGGCCGTGGCGGCACACCCAGAGGCAACCTCAGGCCAGTTCTGCACGCCACTCCACGGGTGGGCCGGCCGTGGCGGCACACCCAGAGGCCCACGCAGGCCCTTCTGCACGCCCACCCACGGGTGGGCCGGCCGTGGCGGCACACCCAGAGGCAAACGCAGACCCTTCTGCACGCCCACCCACTGGTGGGCCGGCCGTGGCGGCACACCCAGAGGCAACCGCAAAGCCTTCTGCACGCCCACGCACGGGTGGGCCGGCCGTGGCGGCACACCCAGTGGCACACGCAAACAGTTCTGCACGCCCACCCTTTACGGGTGAGACGGCCGCGGCAGCACACCCAGTGGCACACGCAAACAGTTCTGCACGCCCACCCACGGGTGGGCCGGCCGTGGCGGCACACCCAGTGGCACACGCAAACAGTTCTGCACGCCCACCCACGGGTGGGCCGGCCGTGGCGGCACACCCAGAGGCACACGCAGGCTCTTCTGCACGCCCACCCACGGGTGGGCCGGCCGTGGCGGCACACCCAGTGGCACACGCAAACAGTTCTGCACGCCCACCCACGGGTGGGCCGGCCGTGGCGGCACACCCAGAGGCAACACGCAGGCCTTTCTGCACGCCCACCCACGGGTGGGCCGGCCGTGGCGGCACACCCAGTGGCACACGCAAACAGTTCTGCACGCCCACCCACGGGTGGGCCGGCCGTGGCGGCACACCCAGTGGCAGCACGCAGGCTCTTCTGCACGCCCACCCACGGGTGGGCCGGCCGTGGCGGCACACCCAGAGGCAACCGCAAACAGTTCTGCACGCCCACCCACGGGTGGGCCGGCCGTGGCGGCACACCCAGAGGCAACACGCAAGCCCTTCTGCACGCCCACCCCACGGGTGGGCCGGCCGTGGCGGCACACCCAGAGGCAACACGCAAGCATTTTTCTGCACGCCCACCCACGGGTGGGCCGGCCGTGGCGGCACACCCAGTGGCACACGCAAACAGTTCTGCACGCCCACCCACGGGTGGGCCGGCCGTGGCGGCACACCCAGAGGCAACACGCAGGCACTTCTGCACGCCCACCCACGGGTGGGCCGGGCCGTGGCGGCACACCCAGAGGCAACACGCAGGCACTTCTGCACGCCCACCCACGGGTGGGCCGGCCGTGGCGGCACACCCAGAGGCACACGCAAACAGTTCTGCACGCCCACCCACGGGTGGGCCGGCCGTGGCGGCACACCCCAGAGGCAACACGCAGGCACTTCTGCACGCCCACCCACGGGTGGGCCGGCCGTGGCGGCACACCCAGAGGCAACACGCAGACACTTCTGCACGCCCACCCACGGGTGGGCCGGCCGTGGCGGCACACCCAGAGGCACACGCAGGCACTTCTGCACGCCCACCCACGGGTGGGGCCGGCCGTGGCGGCACACCCAGAGGCACACGCAAACACTTCTGCACGCCCACTCCACGGGTGGGCCGGCCGTGGCGGCACACCCAGAGGCACACGCAGACAGCTTCTGCACGCCCACCCACGGGTGGGCCGGCCGTGGCGGCACACCCAGAGGCAACCGCAAACACTTCTGCACGCCCACCCACGGGTGGGCCGGCCGTGGCGGCACACCCAGAGGCAACACGCAGGCTCTTCTGCACGCCCACCCACGGGTGGACCGGCCGTGGCGGCACACCCAGAGGCACACGCAAACAGTTCTGCACGCCCACCCACGGGTGGGCCGGCCGTGGCGGCACACCCAGAGGCAACCGCAGGCCCTTCTGCACGCCCACCCACGGGTGGGCCGGCCGTGGCGGCACACCCAGAGGCACACGCACAGACCCTTCTGCACGCCCACCCACGGGTGGGCCGGCCGTGGCGGCACACCCAGTGGCACACGCAAACAGTTCTGCACGCCCACTCCACGGGTGGGCCGGCCGTGGCGGCACACCCCAGAGGCAACACGCAAGCAGCTTCTGCACGCCCACCCACGGGTGGGCCGGCCGTGGCGGCACACCGAGAGGCAACCCGCAGGCCCTTCTGCACGCCCACCCACGGGTGGGCCGGCCGTGGCGGCACACCCAGAGGCAACCGCAGACACTTCTGCACGCCCACCCACGGGTGGGCCGGCCGTGGCGGCACACCCAGAGGCACACGCAAGCACTTCTGCACGCCCACCCACGGGTGGGCCGGCCGTGGCGGCACACCCAGAGGCAACACGCAAACCCTTCTGCACGCCCACCCACGGGTGGGCCGGCCGTGGCGGCACACCCAGAGGCACACGCAAACAGTTCTGCACGCCCACCCACGGGTGGGCCGGCCGTGGCGGCACACCCAGAGGCAACACGCAAACTGTTCTGCACGCCCACCCACGGGTGGGCCGGCCGTGGCGGCACACCCAGAGGCACACGCAGGCTCTTCTGCACGCCCCACCCACGGGTGGACCGGCCGTGGCGGCACACCCAGAGGCACACGCAAACAGTTCTGCACGCCCCACCCACGGGTGGGCCGGCCGTGGCGGCACACCCAGAGGCAACCGCAGGCCCTTCTGCACGCCCCACCCACGGGTGGGCCGGCCGTGGCGGCACACCCAGAGGCAACACGCAAACCCTTCTGCACGCCCACCCACGGGTGGGCCGGCCGTGGCGGCACACCCAGTGGCACACGCAAACAGTTCTGCACGCCCACCCACGGGTGGGCCGGCCGTGGCGGCACACCGCAGAGGCAACACGCAAGCCCTTCTGCACGCCCACCCACGGGTGGGCCGGCCGTGGCGGCACACCCAGAGGCACACGCAGGCACTTCTGCACGCTCACCCACGGGTGGGCCGGCCGTGGCGGCACACCCAGAGGCAACCGCAAACCTTTCTGCACGCCCACCCACGGGTGGGCCGGCCGTGGCGGCACACCCAGAGGCACACGCAAACAGTTCTGCACGCCCCACCCACGGGTGGGCCGGCCGTGGCGGCACACCCAGAGGCAACACGCAGGCCCTTCTGCACGCCCACCCACGGGTGGGCCGGCCGTGGCGGCACACCCAGTGGCACACGCAAACAGTTCTGCACGCCCACCCACGGGTGGGCCGGCCGTGGCGGCACACCCAGTGGCACACGCAAACAGTTCTGCACGCCCACCCACGGGTGGGCCGGACGTGGCTGCACACCCAGAGGCAAACGCAGGCACTTCTGCACGCCCAGCCACGGGTGGGCCGGCCGTGGCGGCACACCCAGTGGCACACGCAAACAGTTCTGCACGCCCACTCCACGGGTGGGCCGGCCGTGGCGGCACACCCAGAGCCAACACGCAGGCCTTTTCTGCACGCCCACCCACGGGTGGGCCGGCCGTGGCGGCACACCCAGTGGCACACGCAAACAGTTCTGCACGCCCACCCACGGGTGGACCGGCCGTGGCGGCACACCCAGAGGCACACCGCAAACAGTTCTGCACGCCCACCCACGGGTGGGCCGGCCGTGGCGGCACACCCAGAGGCAACCGCAGGCCCTTCTGCACGCCCACTCCACGGGTGGGCCGGCCGTGGCGGCACACCCAGAGGCACACGCAAAGCTCTTCTGCACGCCCACCCACGGGTGGGCCGGCCGTGGCGGCACACCCAGAGGCAAACGCAAACCTCTTCTGCACGCCCACCCACGGGTGGGCCGGCCGTGGCGGCACACCCAGAGGCACACGCAAACAGTTCTGCACGCCCACCCACGGGTGGGCCGGCCGTGGCGGCACACCCAGAGGCAACCGCAAACACTTCTGCACGCCCACCCACGGGTGGGCCGGCCGTGGCTGCACACCCAGAGGCAACCGCAGGCCCTTCTGCACGCCCACCCACGGGTGGGCCGGCCGTGGCGGCACACCCAGAGGCACACGCAAACAGTTCTGCACGCCCACCCACGGGTGGGCCGGCCGTGGCGGCACACCCAGAGGCAACCGCAAGGCCCTTCTGCACGCCCCACCCACGGGTGGGCCGGCCGTGGCGGCACACCCAGAGGCACACCGCAGGCCCTTCTGCACGCCCACCCACGGGTGGGCCGGCCGTGGCGGCACACCCAGAGGCACACTGCAAACTCTTCTGCACGCCCACTCCACGGGTGGGCCGGCCGTGGCGGCACACCCAGAGGCAACACGCAAACAGTTCTGCACGCCCACTCCACGGGTGGGCCGGCCGTGGCGGCACACCCAGAGGCAACACGCAAACACTTCTGCACGCCCACTCCACGGGTGGGCCGGCCGTGGCGGCACACCCAGAGGCACACCGCAAACAGTTCTGCACGCCACCCACGGGTGGGCCGGCCGTGGCGGCACACCCAGAGGCACACGCAAACAGTTCTGCACGCCCACTCCACGGGTGGGCCGGCCGTGGCGGCACACCCAGAGGCAACCGCAGGCCCTTCTGCACGCCCACCCACGGGTGGGCCGGCCGTGGCGGCACACCCAGAGGCACACGCAAGGCACTTCTGCACGCTCAGCCACGGGTGGGCCGGCCGTGGCGGCACACCCAGAGGCAACCGCAAACCCTTCTGCACGCCCACCCACGGGTGGGCCGGCCGTGGCGGCACACCCAGAGGCAACACGCAAACATGTTCTGCACGCCCACCCACGGGTGGGCCGGCCGTGGCGGCACACCCAGAGGCACACGCAAGGCACTTCTGCACGCCCAGCCACGGGTGGGCCGGCCGTGGCGGCACACCCAGAGGCAACCGCAGGCCCTTCTGCACGCCCACCCACGGGTGGGCCGGCCGTGGCGGCACACCCAGTGGCACACGCAAACAGTTCTGCACGCCCACCCACGGGTGGGCCGGCCGTGGCGGCACACCCAGTGGCACACGCAAACAGTTCTGCACGCCCACCCACGGGTGGGCCGGCCGTGGCGGCACACCCAGAGGCACACGCAGGCCCTTCTGCACGCCCACCCACGGGTGGGCCGGCCGTGGCGGCACACCCAGAGGCATCACGCAAACACTTCTGCACGCCCACCCACGGGTGGGCCGGCCGTGGCGGCACACCCAGAGGCAACCGCAGGCCCTTCTGCACGCCCACCCACGGGTGGGCCGGCCGTGGCGGCACACCCAGAGGCAAACGCAGGCCCTTCTGCACGCCCACCCACGGGTGGGCCGGCCGGGCGGCACACCCAGAGGCAACACGCAGGCTCTTCTGCACGCCCACCCACGGGTGGGCCGGCCGTGGCGGCACACCCAGAGGCAAACGCAAACATTTCTGCACGCCCACCCACGGGTGGGCCGGCCGTGGCGGCACACCCAGAGGCAACCGCAGGCCCTTCTGCACGCCCACCCACGGGTGGGCCGGCCGTGGCGGCACACCCAGAGGCACACGCAAACAGCTCTTCTGCACGCTCAGCCACGGGTGGGCCGGCCGTGGCGGCACACCCAGAGGCAACCGCAAACCGTTCTGCACGCCCACTCCACGGGTGGAGCCGGCCGTGGCGGCACACCCAGAGGCACACTGCAAACCCTTCTGCACGCCCACTCCACGGGTGGGCCGGCCGTGGCGGCACACCCAGTGGCACACGCAAACAGCTTCTGCACGCCCACCCACGGGTGGGCCGGCCGTGGCGGCACACCCAGTGGCACACGCAAACAGTTCTGCACGCCCACCCACGGGTGGGCCGGCCGTGGCGGCACACCCAGAGGCAACACGCAAACCCTTCTGCACGCCCACCCACGGGTAGGCCGGCCGTGGCGGCACACCCAGTGGCACACGCAAACAGTTCTGCACGCCCACCCACGGGTGGGCCGGCCGTGGCGGCACACCCAGAGGCAACACGCAGGCACTTCTGCACGCCCACCCACGGGTGGGCCGGCCGTGGCGGCACACCCAGTGGCAACACGCAGACCCTTCTGCACGCCCACCCACGGGTGGGCCGGCCGTGGCGGCACACCCAGAGGCACACGCAGACAGTTCTGCACGCCCACCCACGGGTGGGCCGGCCGTGGCGGCACACCCAGAGGCACACGCAAACAGTTCTGCACGCCCACCCACGGGTGGGCCGGCCGTGGCGGCACACCCAGAGGCACACGCAAACAGCTTCTGCACGCCCACCCACGGGTGGGCCGGCCGTGGCGGCACACCCAGAGGCACACGCAGACAGTTCTGCACGCCCACCCACGGGTGGGCCGGCCGTGGCGGCACACCCAGAGGCAACCGCAAACCCTTCTGCACGCCCACCCACGGGTGGGCCGGCCGTGGCGGCACACCCAGTGGCACACGCAAACAGTTCTGCACGCCCACCCACGGGTGGGCCGGCCGTGGCGGCACACCCAGTGGCACACGCAAACAGTTCTGCACGCCCACCCACGGGTGGGCCGGCCGTGGCGGCACACCCAGTGGCACACGCAAACAGTTCTGCACGCCCACCCACGGGTGGGCCGGCCGTGGCGGCACACCCAGAGGCACACGCAAACCGTTCTGCACGCCCACCCACGGGTGGGCCGGCCGTGGCGGCACACCCAGTGGCACACGCAAACAGTTCTGCACGCCCACCCACGGGTGGGCCGGCCGTGGCGGCACACCCAGAGGCAACACGCAGGCTCTTCTGCACGCTTCACCCACGGGTGGGCCGGCCGTGGCGGCACACCCAGAGGCAACCGCAGGCCCTTCTGCACGCCCACCCACGGGTGGGCCGCCGTGGCGGCACACCCAGTGGCACACGCAAACAGTTCTGCACGCCCACCCACGGGTGGGCCGGCCGTGGCGGCACACCCAGAGGCAACCGCAGGCCCTTCTGCACGCCCACCCACGGGTGGGCCGGCCGTGGCGGCACACCCAGAGGCACACGCAAACACTTTCTGCACGCTCACCCACGGGTGGGCCGGCCGTGGCAGCACACCCAGAGGCACACGCAAACAGTTCTGCACGCCCACCCACAGGTGGGCCGGCCGTGGCGGCACACCCAGAGGCAACCGCAGGCTCTTCTGCACGCCCACCCACGGGTGGGCCGGCCGTGGCGGCACACCCAGTGGCACACGCAAACAGTTCTGCACGCCCACCCACGGGTGGGCCGGCCGTGGCGGCACACCCAGTGGCACACGCAAAGCCGTTCTGCACGCCAGCCACGGGTGGGCCGGCCGTGGCGGCACACCCAGTGGCACACGCAAACAGTTCTGCACGCCCACCCACGGGTGGGCCGGCCGTGGCGGCACACCCAGAGGCAACACGCAAACAGTTCTGCACGCCCACCCACGGGTGGGCCGGCCGTGGCGGCACACCCAGAGGCACACCGCAGGCCCTTCTGCACGCCCACCCACGGGTGGGCCGGCCGTGGCGGCACACCCAGAGGCACACGCAAACAGTTCTGCACGCCCACCCACGGGTGGGCCGGCCGTGGCGGCACACCCAGAGGCAAACCGCAGGCCCTTCTGCACGCCCACCCACGGGTGGGCCGGCCGTGGCGGCACACCCAGAGGCGAACCGCAGGCCCTTCTGCACGCCCACCCACGGGTGGGCCGGCCGTGGCGGCACACCCAGAGGCAACCGCAGAACCCTTCTGCACGCCCACCCACGGGTGGGCCGGCCGTGGCGGCACACCCAGTGGCACACGCAAACAGTTCTGCACGCCCACCCACGGGTGGGCCTGGCCGTGGCGGCACACCCAGAGGCAAACGCAGGCACTTCTGCACGCCCACCCACGGGTGGGCCGGCCGTGGCGGCACACCCAGTGGCACACGCAAACAGTTCTGCACGCCCACCCACGGGTGGGCCGGCCGTGGCGGCACACCCAGTGGCACACGCAAACAGTTCTGCACGCCCACCCACGGGTGGGCCGGCCGTGGCGGCACACCCAGTGGCACACGCAAACAGTTCTGCACGCCCACCCACGGGTGGGCCGGTTGTGGCGGCACACCCAGTGGCACACGCAAACAGTTCTGCACGCCCACCCACGGGTGGGCCGGCCGTGGCGGCACACCCAGAGGCAACCGCAGGCCCTTCTGCACGCCCACTCACGGGTGGGCCGGCCGTGGCGGCACACCCAGTGGCACACGCAAACAGTTCTGCACGCCCACCCACGGGTGGGCCGGCCGTGGCGGCACACCCAGAGGCAACCGCAGGCCCTTCTGCACGCCCACCCACGGGTGGGCCGGCCGTGGCGGCACACCCAGAGGCAACACGCAAACCCTTCTGCACGCCCACCCACGGGTGGGCCGGCCGTGGCGGCACACCCAGTGGCACACGCAAACAGTTCTGCACGCCCACCCACGGGTGGGCCGGCCGTGGCGGCACACCCAGTGGCACACGCAAACAGTTCTGCACGCCCACCCACGGGTGGGCCGGCCGTGGCGGCACACCCAGAGGCAACCGCAGGCACTTCTGCACGCCCACCCACGGGTGGGCCGGCCGTGGCGGCACACCCAGAGGCAACCGCAGGCCCTTCTGCACGCCCACCCACGGGTGGGCCGGCCGTGGCGGCACACCCAGTGGCACACGCAAACAGTTCTGCACGCCCACTCCACGGGTGGGCCGGCCGTGGCGGCACACCCAGAGGCAACCGCAGGCCCTTCTGCACGCCCACCCACGGGTGGGCCGGCCGTGGCGGCACACCCAGAGGCACACCGCAAACACTTCTGCACGCCCACCCACGGGTGGGCCGGCCGTGGCGGCACACCCAGAGGCACACGCAAACACTTCTGCACGCCCACCCACGGGTGGGCCGGCCGTGGCGGCACACCCAGTGGCACACGCAAACATTTCTGCACGCCCACCCACGGGTGGGCCGGCCGTGGCGGCACACCCAGAGGCAAACGCAGGCCCTTCTGCACGCCCACCCACGGGTGGGCCGGCCGTGGCGGCACACCCAGTGGCACACGCAAACAGCTTCTGCACGCCCACCCACGGGTGGGCCGGCCGTGGCGGCACACCCAGTGGCACACGCAAACAGTTCTGCACGCCCCACCCACGGGTGGGCCGGCCGTGGCGGCACACCCAGAGGCAACCGCAAACCCTTCTGCACGCCCACCCACGGGTGGGCCGGCCGTGGCGGCACACCCAGTGGCACACGCAAACAGTTCTGCACGCCCACCCACGGGTGGGCCGGCCGTGGCGGCACACCCAGAGGCAACACGCAGGCCCTTCTGCACGCCCACCCACGGGTGGGCCGGCCGTGGCGGCACACCCAGAGGCAACACGCAAACTCTTCTGCACGCCCACCCACGGGTGGGCCGGCCGTGGCGGCACACCCAGTGGCACACGCAAACAGTTCTGCACGCCCACCCACGGGTGGGCCGGCCGTGGCGGCACACCCAGTGGCATCACGCATACAGTTCTGCACGCCCACCCACGGGTGGGCCGGCCGTGGCGGCACACCCAGTGGCACACGCAAACAGTTCTGCACGCCCACCCACGGGTGGGCCGGCCGTGGCGGCACACCCAGAGGCAACACGCAGACACTTCTGCACGCCCACCCACGGGTGGGCCGGCCGTGGCGGCACACCCAGAGGCACACCGCAGACACTTCTGCACGCCCCACCCACGGGTGGGCCGGCCGTGGCGGCACACCCAGTGGCACACGCAAACAGTTCTGCACGCCCACCCACGGGTGGGCCGGCCGTGGCGGCACACCCAGAGGCAACACGCAGACACTTCTGCACGCCCACCCACGGGTGGGCCGGCCGTGGCGGCACACCCAGAGGCACACGCAAACACTTCTGCACGCCCACCCACGGGTGGGCCGGCCGTGGCGGCACACCCAGTGGCACACGCAAACACTTCTGCACGCCCACCCACGGGTGGGCCGGCCGTGGCGGCACACCCAGTGGCACACGCAAACAGTTCTGCACGCCCACCCACGGGTGGGCCGGCCGTGGCGGCACACCCAGTGGCACACGCAAACAGTTCTGCACGCCCACCCACGGGTGGGCCGGCCGTGGCGGCACACCCAGTGGGATCACGCATACAGTTCTGCACGCCCACCCACGGGTGGGCCGGCCGTGGCGGCACACCCAGTGGCACACGCAAACAGTTCTGCACGCCCACCCACGGGTGGGCCGGCCGTGGCGGCACACCCAGTGGCACACGCAAACATTTCTGCACGCCCACCCACGGGTGGGCCGGCCGTGGCGGCACACCCAGAGGCAAACGCAGGCCCTTCTGCACGCCCACCCACGGGTGGGCCGGCCGTAGCGGCACACCCAGAGGCACACGCAAACAGTTCTGCACGCCCACCCACGGGTGGGCCGGCCGTGGCGGCACACCCAGAGGCAACCGCAGGCCCTTCTGCACGCCCACCCACGGGTGGGCCGGCCGTGGCGGCACACCCAGAGGCAACGGCAAACCTTTCTGCACGCCCACCCACGGGTGGGCCGGCCGTGGCGGCACACCCAGTGGCACACGCAAACAGTTCTGCACGCCCACCCACGGGTGGGCCGGCCGTGGCGGCACACCCAGAGGCAACCGCAGGCCCTTCTGCACGCCCACCCACGGGTGGGCCGGCCGTGGCGGCACACCCAGAGGCAACCGCAAACAGTTCTGCACGCCCACCCACGGGTGGGCCGGCCGTGGCGGCACACCCAGTGGCACACGCAAAGCAGTTCTGCACGCCCACCCACGGGTGGGCCGGCCGTGGCGGCACACCCAGTGGCACACGCAGACAGTTCTGCACGCCCACCCACGGGTGGGCCGGCCGTGGCGGCACACCCAGTGGCACACGCAAACAGTTCTGCACGCCCACCCACGGGTGGGCCGGCCGTGGCGGCACACCCAGAGGCACACCGCAAACCGTTCTGCACGCCCACCCACGGGTGGGCCGGCCGTGGCGGCACACCCAGTGGCACACGCAAACAGTTCTGCACGCCCACCCACGGGTGGGCCGGCCGTGGCGGCACACCCAGAGGCACACCGCAGGCACTTCTGCACGCCCACCCACGGGTGGGCCGGCCGTGGCGGCACACCCAGAGGCACACGCAGACCCTTCTGCACGCCCCACCCACGGGTGGGCCGGCCGTGGCGGCACACCCAGAGGCAACCGCAGGCCCTTCTGCACGCCCACCCACGGGTGGGCCGGCCGTGGCGGCACACCCAGTGGCACACGCAAACAGTTCTGCACGCCCACCCACGGGTGGGCCGGCCGTGGCGGCACACCCAGTGGCATCACGCACACAGTTCTGCACGCCCACCCACGGGTGGGCCGGCCGTGGCGGCACACCCAGTGGCACACGCAAACAGTTCTGCACGCCCACCCACGGGTGGGCCGGCCGTGGCGGCACACCCAGTGGCACACGCAAACACTTCTGCACGCCCACCCACGGGTGGGCCGGCCGTGGCGGCACACCCAGTGGCACACGCAAACAGTTCTGCACGCCCACCCACGGGTGGGCCGGCCGTGGCGGCACACCCAGAGGCAAACGCAGGCCCTTCTGCACGGCCACCCACGGGTGGGCCGGCCGTGGCGGCACACCCAGAGGCAACTGCACGCCCTTCTGCACGCCCCACCCACGGGTGGGCCGGCCGTGGCGGCACACCCAGAGGCACACGCAAACAGTTCTGCACGCCCACCCACGGGTGGGCCGGCCGTGGCGGCACGCCCTAGTGGCACACGCAAACAGTTCTGCACGCCCACCCACAGGTGGGCCGGCCGTGGCGGCACACCCAGTGGATCACGCATACAGTTCTGCACGCCCACCCACGGGTGGGCCGGCCGTAGCGGCACACCCAGTGGCACACGCAAAGCAGTTCTGCACGCCCACCCACGGGTGGGCCGGCCGTGGCGGCACACCCAGTGGCACACGCAAACAGTTCTGCACGCCCACCCACGGGTGGGCCGGCCGTGGCGGCACACCCAGTGGCATCACGCATACAGTTCTGCACGCCAACCCACGGGTGGGCCGGCCGTGGCGGCACACCCAGTGGCACACGCAAACAGTTCTGCACGCCCACCCACGGGTGGGCCGGCCGTGGCGGAACACCCAGTGGCACACGCAAACAGTTCTGCACGCCCACTCCACGGGTGGGCCGGCCGTGGCGGCACACCCAGAAGCAACCGCAGGCCTTTCTGCACGCCCCACCCACGAATGGGCCGGCCGTGGCGGCACACCCAGAGGCAACCGCAAACAGTTCTGCACGCCCACCCACGGGTGGGCCGGCCGTGGCGGCACACCCAGAGGCAACCGCAAACCCTTCTGCACGCCCACCCACGGGTGGGCCGGCCGTGGCGGCACACCCAGAGGCACACGCAGGCCCTTCTGCACGCCCACCCACGGGTGGGCCGGCCGTGGCGGCACACCCAGAGGCAACACGCAAACAGTTCTGCACGCCCACCCACGGGTGGGCCGGCCGTGGCGGCACACCCAGTGGCACACGCAAACAGTTCTGCACGCCCACCCACGGGTGGGCCGGCCGTGGCGGCACACCCAGAGGCAACCGCAGGCCCTTCTGCACGCCCACCCACGGGTGGGCCGGCCGTGGCGGCACACCCAGAGGCAACCGCAGGCCCTTCTGCACGCCCACCCACGGGTGAGGCCGTCCGTGGCGGCACACCCAGTGGCACACGCAAACAGTTCTGCACGCCCACCCACGGGTGGGCCAGCCGTGGCTGCACACCCAGTGGCACACGCAAACAGTTCTGCACGCCCACCCACGGGTGGGCCGGCCGTGGCGGCACACCCAGAGGCTCACGCAGGCCCTTCTGCACGCCCACCCACGGGTGAGGCCGGCCGTGGCGGCACACTCAGTGGCACACGCAAACAGTTCTGCACGCCCACCCACGGGTGGGCCGGCCGTGGCGGCACACCCAGTGTCAAACGCAGGCCCTTCTGCACGCCCCACCCACGGGGTGGTCCGGCAGTGGCGGCACACCCAGAGGCAACACGCAAGCAGTTCTGCACGCCCCACCCACGGGTGGGCCGGCCGTGGCGGTACACCCAGAGGCAACCGCAAACCCTTCTGCAAGCCCACCCACGGGTGGGCCGGCCGTGGAGGCACACCTAGACGCAACCGCAGGCCCTTCTGCACGCCCAACCACGGGTGAGCCGGCAGTGGCGGCACACCCAGTGGCACACGCAAACAGTTCTGCACGCCCACCCACAGGTGGGCCGGCCGTGGCGGCACACCCAGTGGCACACGCAAACAGTTCTGCACGCCCACCCACGGGTGGGCCGGCCGTGGCGGCACACCCAGTGGCACACGCAAACAGTTCTGCACGCCCCACCCACAGGTGGGCCGGCCGTGGCGGCACACCCAGAGGCAACACGAAGGCCCTTCTGCACGCCCCACCCACGGGTGGGCCGGCCGTGGCGGCACACCCAGAGGCCACCGTAGGCCTTCTGCACGCCCACCCACGGGTGGGCCGGCCGTGGCTGCACACACAGAGGCAAACGCAGGCCCTTCTGCACGCCCCAACCACAGGTGGGCCGGCCGTGGCGGCACACCCAGAGGCAACCGCAGGCCCTTCTGCACGCCCACCCACGGGTGGACCGGCCGTGGCGGCACACCCAGAGGCACACGCAAACAGTTCTGCACGCCCACCCACGGGTGGGCCGGCCGTTGCTGCACACCCAGAGGCAAACGCGAGGCACTTCTGCACACCCACCCACGGGTGGGCCGGCCGTGGCGGCACACCCAGAGGGAACCGCAGGCCCTTCTGCACGCCCCACCCACGGGTGGGCCGGCCGTGGCGGCACACTCAGTGGCACACACAAACAGTTCTGCACGCCCCACCCACGGGTGGGCCGGCCGTGGCGGCACACCCAGTGGCACACGCAAACAGTTCTGCACGCCCACCCACGGGTGGACCGGCCGTGGCGGCACACCCAGAGGCTCACGCAGACCCTTCTGCACGCCCAACCATGGGTAAGCCGGCCGTGGCGGCACAGCCAGTGGCACACGCAAAGAGTTCTGCACGCCCACCCACGGGTGGGCCGGCCGTGGCGGCACACCCGGAGGCAACCGCAAACCCTACTGCTCGCCCAACCATGGGTAAGCCGGCCGTGGCGGCACAGCCAGTGGCACACGCAAACAGTTCTGCACGCCCACCCACGGGTGGGCCGGACGTGGCTGCACACCCAGAGGCAAACGCAGGCACATTCTGCACGCCCCACCCACGGGGTGGGGCCGGCCGTGGCGGCACATCCAGTGGCACACGCAAACAGTTCTGCACGCCCACCCACGGGTGGGCCGGCCGTGGCGGCACACCCAGAGGCAACTGCAGGCCTTTTCTGCACGCCCACCCACGGGTGGGCCGGCCGTAGTGGCACACCCAGAGGCAACCCGCAGGCGCTTCTGCACGCTTATCCACGGGTGGGCCGGCCGTGGCAGCACACGCGGAGGCAACTGCAGGCCCTTCTGCACGCCCACCCACGAATGGGCGGCCGTGGCGGCACACCCAGAGGCACACGCATGGCCCTTCTGCAGCCCCACCCACGGGTCAAGCCGGCCGTGGCGGCACATCCAGAGGCACACGCAAACAGTTCTGCACGCCCACCCACTGGTAGGCCGGCCGTGGCGGCACACCCAGAGGCAATTGCAGGCTATTCTGCACGCCCACCCACGGGTGGGCCGGCCGTGGCGGCACAGCCATTGGCACACGCAAACAGTTCTGCACGCCCACCCACGGGTGGGCCGGCCGTTGCGGCACACCCAGATGCAATCGCCAAGCCTTTTCTGCACGCCCCACCCACGGGTGGGCCGGCCGTGGGCGGCACATCCAGAGGCAACCGCAGGCCCTTCTGCACGCCCACCCACGGGTGGGCCGGCCGTGGCGGCACACCCAGTGGATCACGCAAACAGTTCTGCACGCCCCACCACGGGTGAACCGGCCGTGGAGGCACACCCAGAGGCAACCGCAGGCCCTTCTGCACACTCCACCTAAGGGTGGGCCGGCCGTGGCGGCACACCCAGAGGCAAACGCAGGCACTTCTGCACACCCACCCACGGGTGGGCCGGCCGCTGGCGGCACACCCAGATGCAATCGCCGGCTCTTCTGCACGCCCCACCCACGGGTGGGCCGGCCGTGGCGGCACATCCAGAGGCAACCGCAGGCTCTTCTGCACGCCCACCCACGGGTGGGCCGGCCGTGGCGGCACACCCAGAGGCAACCGCAAACCCTTCAGCACGCCCACCCACGGGTCGGCCGGCCGTGGCGGCACACCCAGTGGATCACGCAAACAGTTCTGCACGCCCACCACGGGTGAACCGGCCGTGGAGGCACACCCAGAGGCAACCGCAGGCCCTTCTGCACACCCACCCAAGGGTGGGCCGGCCGTGGCAGCACACCCAGAGGCAAACGCAGGCACTTCTGCACGCCCCACCCACGGGTGGGCCGGCCGTGGCGGCACACCCAGAGCCAACCCCAGGCCCTTCTGCATGCCCACACACGGGTGGGCCGGCCGTGGCGGCACACCCAGAGGCACACGCACAAACTGTTTTGCACGCCCACCCACGGGTGGGCCGGCCGTGGCGGCACACCCAGAGGCAACCGCAAACCTTTTCTGCACGCCCCACCCACGGGTGGGCTCTACCGTGGGCGGCACACCCAAAGGCAACCGCAGGCCCATCTCCACGCCCACCCATGGGTAGGCCGGCCGTGGGCGGGTTCACCTAGAGCCCCACGCAGGCTTTTCTGCACGCCCACCCACGGGTGAGCCGGCCGTGGCGGCACACCCAATGGCACACGCAAACAGTTCTGCACGCCCCACCCACGGGGGGGGGCCAGCCGTGGGCGGCACACTCAGTGGCACACGCAAACAGTTCTGCACGCCCACCCACGGGTGGGCCGGCCGTGGCGGCACACTCAGAGGACACCGAAGGCCCTTCTGCACGCCCCACCCACGGGTGGACCGGCCGTGGCGGCACACCCAGAGGCAACCGCAAACCCTTCTGCACGCCCACCCACGGGTGGGCCGTCCGTGGCGGCACACCCAGAGGCAACCGTAGCGCTTCTGCACGCCCTCACCCACGGGTGGCCCGGCCGTGGCGGCACAGCCAGTGGCACACGCGAACAAGCTCTGCACGCCCACCCACGGGTGGGCCAGCCGTGCCGGCAGTCTCAGTGGCACACGCAAACAGTTCTGCACGCCCACCCACGGGTGGGCCGGCCGTGGCGGCACACCCAGAGGCAACCGCAGGCCCTTCTGCACGCCCACCCACGGGTGGGCCGGCCGTGGCGGCACACCCAGAAGCAAACGCAGGCACTTCTGCACGCCCATACACGGGCGGGCCGGCCGTGCCGGCACTCTTAAGGGCACACGCAGGCCCTTCTGCACGCCCACCCACGGGTGGGCCTACCGTGGCGGCACACCCAAAGGCAACCGCAGGCCCTTCTGCACGCCCACCCACGGGTGGGCCGGCCGTGGCGGTTCACCTAGAGCCCCACGCAGGCTTTTCTGCACGCCCACCCACGGGTGGGCCGGCCGTGGCGGCACACCCAGAGGCAACCGCAGGCCCTTCTGCACGCCCACCCACGGGTGGGCCGGCCGTGCCCGCACACCCAGAGGCAACCGCAAACTCTTCTGCACGCCCACCCACGGGTGGGCCGGCCGTGCCGACACACCCAGAGGCAACCTCAGACCCTTCTGCACGCCCACCCACGGGTGGGCCGGCCGTGGCGGCACACTCAGTGGAACACGCAAACACTTCTTCACGCCCACCCACAGGTGGGCCGGCCGTGGCGGCACACCAAGAGGCAACCGCAGGCCCTTCTGCACGCCCACCCTCGGGTGGGCCGGCCGTGGCGGACCACCCAGAGGCACACGCAAACATTTCTGCACGCCCACCCACAAGTGGGCCGGCCGTGGCGGCACACCCAGAGGCAACCGCAAACCCTTCTGCACGCCCACCCACGGGTGGGACGGCCGTGGGCGGCACGCCCCAGAGGCAACCGCAGGCCCTTCTGCACGCCCACCCACGGGTGGGCCGGCCGTGGCTGCACACCCAGAGGCTCACGCAGGCCCTTCTGCACGCCCACCCACGGGTGGGCCGGCCGTGGCGGCACACCCAGAGGCTCACGCAAACCCTTCTGCACGCCCACCCACGGGTGGGCCGGCCGTGGCGGCACACTTAAGGGCACACGCAGGCCCTACTGCACGCCCACCCACGGGTGGGCCGGCCGTGGTGGCACACCCAGAGCTACACGCAGGCAATTCTCCACGCCCACCCACGGGTAATCCGGCCGTGGCGGCACAGCCAGTGGCACACGCAAACAGTTCTGAAAGCCCACCCACGGGTGGGCCGGCCGTGGCTGCGCACCCAGAGGCAAAAGCAGGCACTTCTGCACGCCCACCTACAGGTGGGCCGGCAGGGGCGGCACACCTACAGGCAAACGCAGGCCCTTCTGCACGCCTTCACCCATCGGGTGGGCTCTGCCGTAGCGGCACACCCAGAGCCCCATCGCAGGCTTCCTTCGGCACGCCCACCCACGGGTGGGCCGGCCGTGGCGGCACACTCAGTGGCACACGCAGACCGTTCTGCACGCCCACCCACGGGTGGGCCGGCCGTGGTGGCACACCCAGAGCTACACGCAGGCAATTATGCACGCCCACCCACTGGTCAGCCGGCCGTGGCGGCACAGCCAGTGGCACACGCAAACAGTTCTGCACGCACACCCAGGGGTGGGCCGGCCGTGGCTGCACACCCAGAGGCAAACGCAGGCACTTCTGCACGCCCACCCACGGGTGGGCCGGCGGTGGCAGCACACCCAGAGGCAAACCCAGGCCCTTCTGCACGCCCACCCACTGGTGGGCCGGCCGTGGCGGCACACCCAGAGCCCCACGCAGGCCCTTCTGCACGCCCACCCACGGGTGGGCCGGCCATGGCGGCACACCCAGAGGCCACCGCAAACCCTTCTGTACTCCCACCCACGGGTGGGCCGGCCGTGGCGGCACACCCAGAGGGAACCGCAGGCCCTTCTGCACGCCCCACCCACGGGTGGGCCGGCCGTGGCGGCACACCCAGAGGCAACCACAAACCCTTCTGCACACGCACCCACGGGGGGGAGCCGGCCGTGGCGGCACACTCAGTGGCACACGCAGGCACTTCTGCACGCCCACCCACGGGTGGGCCGGCCGTGGCTGCACACCCAGAGGCAACCGCAGGCCTTTCTGCACGCTTCACCCACGGGTGGGCCGGCCGTGGCGGCACACCCAGAGGAAACCGCAGGCACTTCTCCTCGCCCCCACCCACGGGTGGGCCGGCAGGGGCGGCACACCCAGAGGCAACCGCAGGCCCTTCTTCACGCCCACCCACGGGTGGGCCGGCCGTGGCGGCACACCCAGAGGCAACCGCAGCGCTTCTGCACGCCCCACCCACGGGTGGCCCGGCCGTGGCGGCACAGCCAGTGGCACACGCAAACAGTTCTGCACGCCCACCCACGGGTGGACCGGCCGTGGCGGCACAACCAGAGGCAACTGCAGGCCTTTTCTGCACGCCCCACCCACGGGTGGGCCGGCCGTGGGCGGCACACGAAGATTCACACGCAGGCCCTTCTGCTCGCCCACCCACGGGTGGACCGGCCGTGGCGGCACACCCAGTGGCACACGAAGGCCCTTCTGCACGCCCACCCACGGGTGTGCCGGCCGTGGCGGCACACCCAGAGGCAACCGCAAACCCTTCTGAACGCCCACCCACGGGTGAGCCGGCCGTGGCGGCACACTCAGTGGCACACGCAAACAGTTCTGCACGCCCACCCACGGGTGGGCCAGCCGTGCCGGCAGTCTCAGTGGCACACGCAAACAGTTCTGCACGCCCACCCACGGGTGGGCCGGCCGTGGCGGCACACCCAGAGGCAACCGCAGGCCCTTCTGCACGCCTACCCACGGGTGGGCCGGCCGTGGCGGCACACCCAGAAGCAAACGCAGGCACTTCTGCACGCCCCATACACGGGCGGGCCGGCCGTGCCGGCACTCTTAAGGGCACACGCAGGCTCTTCTGCACGCTTCACCCACGGGTGGGCCTACCGTGGCGGCACACCCAAAGGCAACCGCGAGGTTCTTTTCTGCACGCCCCACCCACGGGTGGGCCGGCCGTGGCGGTTCACCTAGAGCCCCACGCAGGCTTTTTCTGCACGCCCACCCACGGGTGGGCCGGCCGTGGCGGCACACCCAGAGGCAACCGCAGGCTCTTCTGCACGCCCCACCCACGGGTGGGCCGGCCGTGCCCGCACACCCAGAGGCAACCGCAAACTCTTCTGCACGCCCACCCACGGGTGGTCGGCCGTGCCGGCACACCCAGAGGCAACCTCAGACCCTTCTGCACGCCCACCCACGGGTGGGCCGGCCGTGGGCGCACACTCCAGTGGAACACGCAAACACTTCTTCACGCCCCACCCACAGGTGGGCCGGCCGTGGCGGCACACCAAGAGGCAACCGCAGGCCCTTCTGCACGCCTCACCCTCGGGTGGGCCGGCCGTGGCGGACCACCCAGAGGCACACGCGAAACATTTCTGCACGCCCACCCACAAGTGGGCCGGCCGTGGCGGCACACCCAGAGGCAACCGCAAACCCTTCTGCACGCCCCACCCACGGGTGGGACGGCCGTGGCGGCACGCCCCAGAGGCAACCGCAGGCCTCTCTGCACGCCTACCCACGGGTGGGCCGGCCGTGGCTGCACACCCAGAGGCTCACGCAGGCCCTTCTGCACGCCCCACCCACGGGTGGGCCGGCCGTGGCGGCACACCCAGAGGCTCACGCAAACTCTTCTGCACGCCCCACCCACGGGTGGGCCGGCCGTGGCGGCACACTTAAGGGCACACGCAGGCCCTACTGCACGCCCCACCCACGGGTGGGCCGGCCGTGGTGGCACACCCAGAGCTACACGCAGGCAATTCTCCACGCCCCCCACCCATCGGGTAATCCGCCGTGGCGGCACAGCCAGTGGCACACGCAACAAGTTCTGAAAGCCCACCCACGGGTGGGCCGGCCGTGGCTGCGCACCCAGAGGCAAAAGCAGGCACTTCTGCACGCTTCACCTACAGGTGGGCCGGCAGGGGCGGCACACCTACAGGCAAACGTAGGCTCTTCTGCACGCCTACCCACGGGTGGGCCTGCCGTGGCGGCACACCCAGAGCCCCACGCAGGCTCCTTCGGCACGCCCACCCACGGGTGGGCCGGCCGTGGCGGCACACTCAGTGGCACACGCAGACCGCTTCTGCACGCCCCACCCACGGGTGGGCCGGCCGTGGTGGCACACCCAGAGCTACACGCAGGCAATTCTGCACGCCCCACCCACTGGTCAGTCGGGCCGTGGGCGGCACAGCCAGTGGCACACGCAAACAGTTCTGCACGCACACCCAGGGGTGGGCCGGCCGTGGCTGCACACCCAGAGGCAAACGCAGGCACTTCTGCACGCCTCACCCACGGGTGGGCCGGCGGTGGCAGCACACCCAGAGGCAAACCCAGGCCCTTCTGCACGCTTCACTCCACTGGTGGGCCGGCCGTGGCGGCACACCCAGAGCCCCACGCAGGCCCTTCTGCACGCCCACCCACGGGTGGGCCGCCATGGCGGCACACCCAGAGGCTAATCGCAAACCCTTCTGTACTCCCACCCACGGGTGAACACGGCCGTGTCGCACACCCAGAGGTAAACGCAAACAGTTCTGCATCGCCTTCACCCACGGGTGGGCCGGCCGTGGCGGCACACCCAGAGGCAACCACAAACCCTTCTGCACACGCGACCCACGGGGTGAGCCGGCCGTGGCGGCACACCCAGTGGCACACGAGGTTCTTCGGCACGCCCACCCACGGGTGGGCCGGCCGTGGCGGCACACTCAGTGGCACACGCAGACTGTTTCTGCACGCTTCACCCACGGGTGGGCCGGCCGTGGTGGCACACCCAGAGCTACACGCAGGCAATTCTGCACGCCCACCCACTGGTCAGCCGGCCGTGGCGGCACAGCCAGTGGCACACGCAGAACAGTTCTTGCACGCACACCCAGGGGTGGGCCGGCCGTGGCTGCACACCCAGAGGCAAACGTAGGCATTTCTGCACGCCCACCCACGGGTGGGGCCGCGTGGCAGCACACCCAGAGGCAAACCCAGGCCCTTCTGCACGCCCACTCCACTGGTGGGCCGGCCGTGGCGGCACACCCAGAGCCCCACGCAGGCTCTTCTGCACGCTTCACCCACGGGTGGGTCGGCCATGGCGGCACACCCAGAGGCGACCGCAAACCCTTCTGTACTCCCACCCACGGTGACCGGCCGTGCCGGCACACCCAGAGGTAAACGCAAACAGTTCTGCACGCCCACCCACGGGTGGGCCGGCCGTGGGCGTGCACACCCAGAGGCAACCACAAACCCTTCTGCACACGCGACCCATGGGGAGCCGGCCGTGGCGGCACACTCAGTGGCACACGTAGGCATTTCTGCACGCTTCACCCACGGGTGGGCCGGCCGTGGCTGCACACCCAGAGGCAACCGTGAGGCCTTTTCTGCACGCCTCACCCACGGGTGGGCCGGCCGTGGCGGCACACCCAGAGGAAAACCGTAGGCACTTTCCTCGCTTCACCCACGGGTGGGCCGGCAGGGGCGGCACACCCAGAGGCAACCGTAGGTTCTTTCTTCACGCCTACCCACGGGTGGGCCGGCCGAGGCGGCACTCTTAAGGGCACACGTAGGCTCTTTCTGCACGCCCCACTCCACGGGTGGGCCGGCCGCTGCGGAACACCCAGGGCCAAATACAGACACTTCTGCTTCGCCACCCACGGGTGCGCCAGCCATTGCAGCACACCCAGAGGCACGCTGCGAGACATCTTCTTCACGCCTTCACCCACGGGTGGGCCGGCCATTGCTGCACACCCAGAGGCACCCCAGACACTTTCTGCACACCCACCCACGGGTGGGCCGGCCGCTGCGTGTACACCTACAGGCAACCACAGACACTTCTGTACTCCCATCCACGGGTGGGCTGGCCGCTGGCGTGCACAAGCAGGTGCAAACCCAGACACTTCTGCACGCCCACCCACGGGTGGGCCGGCAGTTGCGGCACACCCAAAGGCAACTACAGACAGTTTGCACGCCCACCCACGGGTGGGACGGCCATTGCGGCTCGCACAAGGGCAAATACAGACACTTCTGCACGCCCCACCCACGGGTTGGACGACTGTTGCGGTATATCCAGAGGCAAGCCCAGACATTTCTGCACGCTTTACTCCATCGGGTGTGCCGGCCGCTGCGGCACACCCAGAGCAACTACAGATTCTTTCTGCACGCCTCACCCACGGGTGGGACGGCCGTTGTTGCACACCCAAAGGCACCCGCAGACGCTTTCTACACCCCCACACACGGGCGGGTCGGTCGCTGCTGCACAACCAGAGGCACCCGCAGAAATCTTTCTGCACGCCCACCCACGGGTGGGCCGGCCGTCGCTACACACCCAGAGGCACTTGCAGACACTTCTTGCACGCCTACCCACGGTGGGCCGGCCGCTATGGAACACCCAGGGGCCATTACAGACATTTCTTGCACGCCTTCACCCACGGGTGGGACGGCCGCTAGCGGAACACCCAGGGGCCATTACAGACATCTTCTGCACGCCCACCCACGGGTGGGACGGCCGCTGCGGCAAACCCAGGGGCAAATAGAGACAATTCTGCACGCCCACACACGGGTGGGCCGGCCGCTGCGGCACACCCATGGGCAAAGACAGGCACTAGTTCACGCTCACCCACGGGTGGGCCGGCCATTGCCGCACACCCACAGGCACCCACAGACACTTCTGCACGGCCACCCACGGCTGGGCCGGCCATTGCTGCGCATGCATGGTCAACCCCAGACACTTCTGCACGCACACCCACGGGTGGGCCGGCCGCTGCTCCACACCCAGAGGCACCCGATGACGCTTATGCACGGCCACCCACGGGTGGGCCTGCCGTTGTGGCGCACCCAGGGGCAACTACAGACCCTTCTGCACGCCCAACCACGGGTGGGCCGGCCGTTGCGAAACACCCAGGGGCAACCCCAGACACTTCTGCACGGCCACCCACGGGTGAAGGGGCCATTGCAGCAAAACCAGAGGCACTCGCAGACACTCCTGCACGCCCACCCACGGGTGATCCGGCCGTTGCTGCACACCCAGAGGCACACGCAGACACTTCTGCACGCCCACCCCCGGGTGGGCCGGCCGTTGCTGCACAACCAGAGGCACCCGCAGACACTTCTGCATGCCAACCCACGGGTGGGCCGGCCGTCGCTACACACCCAGAGGCACTTGCAGACACTTCTGCACGCCCACCCACGGGTGGGCCGGCCGTTGCCGCACACCCAGAGGCAATTACAGACACTTCTGCACACCCACCCACGGGTGGGACGGCCGTTGCGGCACACCCAGGGGCAACCCCAGACGCTTCTGCACAGCCACCCACGGGTTGGCCGGCTGTTGTGGCACACCCAAGGCCAACTACAGACACTTCTGCACAACGACCCACGGGTGGGCCGGCCGTTGCTCCACACCCAGAGGTACACGCAGACACTTCTGCACGCCCACCCCCGGGTGGGCCTGCCGTTTGGCGCACCCAGGGCAACTACAGACACTTCTGCACTCCCAACCACGCCGGTGGGCCAGCCGCTGCGGCACACCCAGGGGCAACTACAGACATTTTCTGCACTCCCCCACCCACGGGTGGGCCGGCCAATGCGGCAAAACCAGAGGCACCCGCAGACACTTTCTGCGCGCTTCACCCACGGGTGGGGGGGCCGTTGCTGCACAACCAGAGGCACCCGCAGACACTTCTGCATGCCAACCCACGGGTGGGCCGGCCGTCGCTACACACCCAGAGGCACTTCCAGACACTTCTGCACGCCCACCCACGGCTGGGACGGCCCTTACGGCACACCAAGGGGCAACCCCAGACACTTCTGCACGGCCACCCACGGGTTGGCCGGCCGTTGTGGCACACCCAGGGTCAACTACAGACACTTCTGCACAACCACCCACGGGTGGGCCGGACATTGCTGGACACCCAGAGACACCCGCAAACACTTCTGCACGCCCACCCACGGGTGGGCTGGCCATTGCTGCACACACAGAGGCACCCGAAGACACTTGTGCACGCCTCACCCACGGGTTGGCCGGCCGTCGTGGCACACTCATTGGAAAACCCAAACACTTCTGCACGCTAACCCACGGGGGGACCGGCCGTTGTAGCACACCCAGAGGAAACTAAAGACAGTTCTGCACGCCAACCCACTGGTGGGCCGGCCGTTGCGGCACACCCAGAGGCACACGCAGACATTTCTGCACGCCCACCCACGGGTGGGACGGCCGTTGCTGCACACTCAGGGGCAAACCCAGACATTTCTGCACGCCCACCCATGACTGGGCCGGCAGTTGCGGCACACCGAGGGGCAACTACAGACTCTTCTGCACGCCCACCCACGGGTGGGCCGGCCATTGCGGCTCGCACAAGGGCAACTACAGACACTTCTGCACGCCCACCCACGGGTGGGCCGACTGTTGCGGTACATCCAGAGGCAACCCCAGACATTTCTGCACGCCCACCCACGGGTGGGCAGCCGTTGCGGCACACCCAGAGCAACTACAGACTCTTCTGCACGCCCACCCACGGGTGGGACGGCCGTTGTTGCACACCCAAAGGCACACGCAGACGCTTCTACACCCCCACACACGGGTGGGCCGGCCATTGCGGCACACCCAGAGGCAACTAGAGACACTTCTGCACGCCCACCCACGGGTGGGCCTGCCGTTGCGGCACACACAAAGGCACCCTCAGGCACTTCTGCACGCCCAGCCACGGGTGGACAGGCCATTGCTGCACAACCAGAGGCACCCACAGAAACTTCTGCACGGCCAAACACGGGTGGGCCAGCCATTACAGCGCATGCAGGTTCAACCCCAGACACTTCTATACGTCCACCCACGGGTGGGCCGGCCGTTGCTCCACACCCAGAGGCACCCACAGACACTTCTGCACGGCCACACACGGGTGGGCCGGCCGTTGCGGCACACCCAGGGGCAACTACAGACACTTCTGCACGCCCACCCACGGGTGGGCCGGCCATTGCGGCACACCCAGGGGCAACTACAGACACTTCTGCACGCCACCCACGGGTGCGCCGGCCGTTGAGGCACACACAGAGGCACACGCAGGCACTTCTGCATGCCCACCCACGGGTGGGCCGGCCATTGCGGCACACCCAGGGGCAACTACAGACACTTCTGCACGCCACCCACGGGTGCGCCGGCCATTGCTGCACAACCAAAGGCACCCGCAGACACTTCTGCACGCCGCACCCACGGGTGGGCCGGCCATTGCTGCACACCCAGAGGCACCCGCAGACACTTCTGCACGCCCACCCACGGGAGGGCCGGCCGTTGCGGCACACCCAGGGGCAATTAAAGACAGTTCTGCACGCCCACCCACGGGTAGGCCGGCAATTGAGGCTCACCCAAAAGCAATCCCAAACACATCTGCACGCCCACCCACGGGTTGGCCGGCCGTTGCAGCACACCCAGAGGCAACCCCAGACACTTCTGCACGGCCACCCTCGGGTGGGCCGGCCGTTGCAGGCACACCCAGGGCCAAATACAGACACTTCTGCACGCCCACCCACGGGTGCGCCAGCCATTGCAGCACACCCAGAGGCACGCGCAGACACTTCTGCACACCCACCCACGGGTGGGCCGGCCGTTGCGGTACACCTACAGGCAACCTCTGACACTTCTGTACTCCCATCCACGAGTGGGCTGGCTGTTGCGGCACAAGCAGGGGGAAACCCAGAAACTTCTGCACGCCAACCCACGGGTGGGCCGGCCGTTGCGGCACACCCAGAGGCACACGCAGACACTTCTGCACGCCCACCCACGGGTGGGACGGCCGTTGCTGCACACTCAGGGGCAAACCCAGACACTTCTGCACGGCCACCCACGGGTGGGACGGCAGTTGCGGCACACCCAGGGGCAACTACAGACTCTTCTGCACGCCCACCCACGGGTGGGCCGGCCATTGCGGCTCGCACAAGGGCAACTACAGACACTTCTGCACGCCCACCCACGGGTGGGCCGACTGTTGCGGTACATCCAGAGGCAACCCCAGACATTTCTGCACGCCCACCCACGGGTGGGCCGGCCGTTGCCGCACACCCAGAGCAACTACAGACTCTTCTGCACGCCCACCCACGGGTGGGACGGCCGTGGTTGCACACCCAAAGGCACCCGCAGACGCTGCTACACCCCCCACACACGGGTGGGGCTGGCCGCTCCGGCACACCCAGGGACAACTAGAGACACTTCTGCACGGACACCCACGGGTGGGCCGGCCGTTGCGGCACACCCAGGGGCAACTACAGACACTTCTGCACTCCCCCACCCATCGGGTGGGTCGGCCGTTGCGGCACACCCACGGGCAACTACAGACACTTCTGCACGCCACCCACGGGTGCGCCCGGCCATTGCGGCACACACAAAGGCACCCGCAGACACTTCTGCACGCCCAGCCACGGGTGGACCGGCCATTGCTGCACAACCAGAGGCACCCGCAGACACTTCTGCACTCCCACCCACGAGTGGGCCGGCCAATGCTGCACACCCAGAGGCACCCGCAGACATTTCTGCACGCCTACCCACGGGAGGGCCGGCCGTTGCGGCACACCCAGGGGCAGCTAAAGACAGTTCTGCACGCCCACCCACGGGTAGGCCGGCAATTGCGGCTCACCCAAAAGCAATCCCAAACACATCAGCACGCCCACCCACGGGTTGGCCGGCCGGTGCAGCACACCCAGAGGCAACCCTAGACACTTTCTGCACGGCCACCCACGGGTGGGCCGGCAGTGGTGACACACCCAGGGTCAACTCCAGACACTTCTGCACGCCCCACCCATGGCTGCGCCGGCCAATGCTGCGCATGCAGGGTCAACCCCAGACATTTTCTGCACGCCAACCCATCGGGTGGGTCGGCCGTTGCTCCATACCCAGAGGAACCCGCAGACACTTCTTCACGCTCACCCACGGGTGGAACGGCCGCTGCGGAACACCCAGGGGCAATTACAGACAGTTCTGCACCCCCACACACGGGTGGGACGGCCGTTGCCGCACACCAAGGGGACACCCCAGACACTTCTGCACGGCCACCCACGGGTGCGCCGGCCATTGCTCCACAACCAGAGGCACCCGCAGACACTTCTGCACGCCCACCCACGGGTGGGCCGGCCGCTGCGGCACACCCAGAGGCACCAGCAGACATTTCTGCACGCCTACCCACGGGAGGGCCGGCCAGTGCAGCACACCCAGAGGCAACCCCAGACACTTCTGCATCGCCACCCACGTGGTGGGCCGGCCGCTGCGGCACACCCAGGGCCAAATACAGACACTTCTGCATCGCCCACCCACGGGTGCGCCAGCCATTGCAGCACACTCCAGAGGCACGCTGCGAGACATTTCTGCACGCCCACCCATGGGTGGACGGCCGTTGCTGCGCATGCAGGGTCAACACCAGACACTTCTGCACGCCAACCCACGGGTGGGTCGGCCGCTGCTCCATACCCAGAGGAGACTGCAGACACTTCTTCACGCCCACCCACGGGTGGAACGGCTGTTGCGGCACACCCAGGGGCAATTACAGACAGTTCTGCACCCCACACACGGGTGGGACGGCCGCTACGGCACACCCAGGGGCAACCCCAGACACTTCTGCACGGCCACCCACGGGTGCGCCGGCCATTGCTACACAACCAGAGGCACCCGCAGACACTTCTGCACGCCCACCCACGGGTGGGCCGGCCGCTGCGGCACACCCAGAGGCACACGCAGACACTTCTGCACGCTTCACCCACGGGTTGGCCAGCCGTTGCTGCACACCCAGAGGCACCCGCAGACTCTTCTGCACGCCCACCCACGGGTGGGCCGGCTGTCGCTCCACACCCAGAGGCAATTGCAGACACTTTCTGCACGCCCCCCACCCATCGGGTGGGCCGGCCGTTGCTGCACACCCGGGCAATTACAGACACTTTCTGCACGCCTACCCACGGGTGGGACGGCGGTTGCGGCACACCCAGGGCAACCCCAGACACTTCTGCATCGGCCACCCACGGGTGGGCCGGCCGCTGCGGCTCACCCAAACGCAATCCCAAACACTTCTTGCACGGCCACTCCACTGGTTGGCCGGCCGCTGCGGCACACCCAGAGGCAAATAGCAGACACTTCTGCACGCCCATCCAGGGGTGGGCTGGCCCTTGTGGCACACCCAGGGTCAACTACAGACACTTCTGCACGCCCACCCACTGGTGGGCCGGACATTGCTGCACACCCAGAGGCACCCGCAAATACTCGGGCACGCTTCACCCACGGGTGGGCCAGCCATTGCTGCACACCCAGAGGCACCCGCAGACACTTGTGCACGCCTCACCCATCGGGTTGGCCGGCCGCTGTGGCACACTCAACGGAAAAACCCAGACACTTCTGCACGCCAACCCACGGGTGGACCGGCCGCTGCGGCACACCCAGAGGCAACTACAGACATTTTCTTGCACGCCCCACCCACGGGTGGGACGGTCGTTGCTGCACACCCAGGGGCACTTGCAGACACTTCTGCACGCCCACCCACGGGTGGGACGGCCGTTGCGGCACACCCAGGGGCAATTACAGGCACCTCTGCACGCCCACCCACGAGTGGGACGGCCGCTATGGCACACCCTCAGTCAACACCAGACATCTTCTGCACGCCCACCCACGGGTGGGCCGGCCGCTGCTGCAGACCCACAGGCAACACCAGACACTTCTGCACGCCCCACTTCACGGGTGATCGGGCCGTTGCTGCGCGACCCAGAGGAATTTGCAGACATCTTCTGCACGCCCCACCCATCGGGCGTGGCCAGCCATTGCTGCACATTCAGAGGCACCCGCAGACACGTCTGCACGCCCCACCCACGTAGTGGGCCGCCATTGCTGCACACCCACAGGCAACACCAGTCACTTCTGCACGGCCACCCACGGGTTATCCCGGCCGTTGCTGCACACCCAGAAGCACACGCAGATATTTCTGCACGCCCACCCACGGGTGGGCCGGCCGTAGCTGCACATTAAGGGGCAACCCCAGACACTTCTGCACGGCCACCCACGGGTGGGCCGGCCGTTGCGGCACACCCAGGGGTAAATACAGATACTTCTGCACGCCCACCCACGGGTGCTGCCGGCCATGCGGCACACCCAGAGGCACCCGCAGACACTTCTGCACGCCCACCCACGAGTGTGACGGCCATTGCTGCACACCCAGAGGCACTCCTGACACTTCTGCACGCCTACCCACGGGTGATCCGGCCGCTGCTACACACCCAAAGGCACGCTGCGAGACACTTCTGCACGCCTATCCACGTGGTAGGTTGGCCTTTGGCGGCACAAGCAGGTGGAAACCCCGACACTTCTTACACGCTTCACCCACGGGTGGGCCGGCCATGCGGCACACCCAGTGGCAACAACAGACACTTCTGCACGCCCACCTACGGGTGATACGGCCGTTGCTGCACACCCAGAGGCACCCGCAGACACTTCTGCACGCTCCACGCATCGGTAGGCCGGCCGCTAGCGTGCACACCCAGGGCAAGCCCAGACATCTTCTGCACGCCTCACCCACAGGTGGGCTAGCCGCTGCAACACACCCAGGGGATAAACCAGAACTTTCTGCACGCTCACCCACGGGTGGGCCGGCCCATTGCTGCACACACAGAGGAACACGCAGACACTCTCTGCACGCCCACCCATGGTGGGCCTCTATTGCTGCACACCCAGAGGCACCCGTAGACACTTTCTGCACGCCCCACCCACGGGTGGGCCGGCCGCTGCTGCACACCCACAGGCAACACCAGACACTTCTGCACGGCCACCCACGGGTGATCCGGCCGCTGCTGCACACCCAGAAGCACCTTTCAGACACTTTCTGCACGCCTCACCCACGGGTGGGCCGGCCGCTGCGCCACACCCAAGGGCAACGCCAGACACTTCTGCATCGGCCACCCACGGGTGTGCCGGCCGTAGCTGCACATTCAGGGGCAACCCCAGACACTTCTGCACGGCCACCCACGGGTGGGCCGGCCATTGCGGCACACCCAGAGGCAACACCAGACACTTCTTGCACGCCTACCCACGGGTGATCCGGCCGTTGCTGCACACCCAGAGGCACCCGCGAGATACTCTTCTGCACGCCCACCCACGGGTGGGCCGGCCATTGCGGCACACACAGAAGCACCCGCACACACTTCTGCACGCCCATCCACGGTGGGCCGGCCATTCCTGCACACCCACAGGCACACCAGACACTTTCTGCACGCCCGCCCCACGGTTGGGCCGGCCATTGAGGCACACTTAGGTGAAAACCCAGACACTTCTACACGCTTCACCCACGGGTGGGCCGGCCTTTGCTGCACACCCAGGGTAAAACCCAGACACTTCTGCACGCCCACCCACGGTTGGGCCGGCTATAACGGCACATCCAGAGGCAAGCCCAGGTACTTCTGCACGCCCACTCACCGGTGGGCCGGCAATTGCTGCACACACATAGGCCCCCGCAAACACTTCTGCACGCCTACACACGTGGTGGGCCGCTCTATTGCTGCACACCAAGAAGCACCCGCAGACACTTCTGCACGCCTATCCACGGGTGGGCCGCCATTGCTGCACAGCCAGACACACCCGCGACTACTTTTGCGCGCTTCACCCACGTGGTGGACCGTGCCGCTAGCGGCACACGCAGGGGAAACTCCAGACACTTCTGCACGCCCACTCACGGGTGGCCCGGCCGCTTCGCACACCCAAAGGCATACCCAGACACTTTCTGCATCGCCTACCCATCGGGTGGGCCTTTTATTGCTGCACATCCAGAGGCACCTTCAAACGCTAACCCTAACCCTAACCCTAACCCTAACCCTAACACTTAACCCTAACCCTAACCCTAAACTTATCCCTAACCTTAATCCTAACCCTAACTCTAACCCTAACCTTAACCCTAAACCTAACTCTAACCCTAACCCTAAACTTAACCGTAACCCTAACCGTAACCGTAACCCTAAACCTAACTCTAACCCTAACCCGGAACTCCCAACCCTAACCCTAACCCTAACCCTAACCCTAACCCTAACCCTAACCAAAACCCTAACCCTAACCCTATCCCTAACCCTAATTCTAATCCTAACCCTAACCCTAACCCTAACCCTTAACCCTAACCCTAACCCTAACTCCTAACCCTAACCCTAATCCTAACCCGTAACCCTAACCCTTACCTAAACCCTAACCATAACCCTAACCCTAACCCTAAACCTACCTAACCCTAACCCTAACCCTAACCCTAACCCTAACCCTAACCCTAACCCTAAGCCTAAGCCTAAGCCTAACCCTAACCCTAACCCTAACCCAAACCCTGACTTCTGCACGCACACCCACGGGTGGGCCGGCCGTTGCAGCACACGCAGGTGCAAACCCAGACACTTCTGCACGACCACACATGGGTGTGCCGTCCATTGCGGCAGACACAAAGGCACACTCAGACACTTCTGCACGCCAACCCACGGGTGGGCCGTTTATTGCTGCACACCCAGAGGCACCCGCAGACACTTCTGCATGCCCACTCACGGGTGGGAAGGCCGCTATGGAACACCCAGGGGCAAACCAGAAACTTCTGCACGCCCACCCACGGTGGGCCGGTTGT